>JAZKJV010011842.1:0-254804 GCA_037367405.1 Ottelia alismoides | reverse complement strand
TAAATAGATTTCAAATGTGTGTAAATGATTGCGAAAATTATTGTGTACTATAGTTTGCAAAAGTATTTTCAAAACCTAATAAGAACACTCTTACAAACTCTTGTAAATCATAAATAAGACACATACAATCCTTTCTGTACAGTTCTAAATAAACTACTCAATTCAAACATGTAAAATTTTTAGAAACCCATACATTTTGTGAAGAAAGCAGCACGCCCGTGTAAATAATTGTATATACTTTTTGTATATGTCCAGTTCTTAGTTTATTTGCAAAATTCTTTGTGTAAAAACATTCTTTGATTCTTTCCAAACTTTTTGTGAAAAATTTGCATCATTCGTTGTGCATAGCATAAGCATACCGTTCATATTCTCTTTGAGTGAGCTTGATGATTGAATCAGTCTAATAAAGTCTCAAATTGGAGCTTGGTTGGACCTTACCGCACCTAACTGCACTGGAACCTTATGGGAACTAGGTTTGGTACTTCAGGTCTATACAGACTTAATTCTTTGAGAAATCAGGGCTGGGTTCAAGTTACCTCAGTGGACTAACTAGAACTTTTCGAGACACACGTACGACTCTTGCCGACCGTGACCTAACTTGGACACTTGCACTTTTCACTTGGCTCAACTCAGTTGGAGTGGTGAGGGGGTTGGATTTGCCAGTCTGAGACGCACACGGGTGGAAACATCCGTCCTCGTCTAGGGAGGGAAGTGCACCCCAACCTGATTCAATAGCCATGAGGTCTAAAGACAGGAGATGTGGGTTGCGATAAAGCTTCAAAAGAGGGATAGTCTACTGGTTCAAGAGGAAAAACTCCTTATGTAAATGCTGCTGTGAATAGTATGTAAAAAAATGGTCAGGCCTGTACAAAAATAAAATGCCTGCAAAGTATGTACAAAGTCAATAAGCAAGCTTGAGTTCCAAAGACAAATATGTGAGCCTGCAGCTGGATGACTTGACTACACTGGTCTTGCATCACGGGATAGGTAGCTACACTGGCTACCGTCCATTCTTCTCTTCACCCCCTCCTCTTGAGCTGGTTGCCACTTGAACTTAGAAGGGAATACCCTGCTCCTCGAGGAAAGAGCTGTTGGATTGGGGAATCATTGGGTTGTCATTCTGGAGAAGTCAGCTCCTTTATCATTTCAGTTGGGGAGAGCCACTATCACTTACACCGTACAAGTCAGCTTCATAGTTATAAGGGTTTGCGTATGATGTAGACTAGTTCTGACCCGGCTATTGAGGTGGGTTGAACCGAGTTCTATGACTATCGAAGGCTGTTGTATTTTAGAGCTGGTTCCCGACTAGGTTCCACACACATTCACACCCAAGGTTTGACAGGAGCTCCAAATTCAGATTTTGTAAGGACATGCATTGCACTGAAAGCACCCGTATTCACTCTATCTCTCTTTTATTCTCCTTTTTCTTTTCTTTATTCTTTTTGTACTTATTGCATAAGTGTTTGCTAGGGACTAGCAAAGGCTAGTATAGGGGGGTGATGAATCTCCATTTCATCACCTTTATTCTATCATTTTGGCCTCAAAAACCCCAGCAAATGCATGTAAATAGCATCAAATTGTACATAATAGCATTCATTATTCATTATATTTATTTTACATTAAATAAGGTTTTACTGCCAAAATTATAGAATAAAGAGGAGAAAAGAAAAAGGAATAAAATATTGTAAATATTTTATGACCCAAACCCCGAGACCAAGGCCAGCATGGTATAGGTCGACAAGGAATAAAGTAGGTGGAGATAAGGGCCAGTGTACAATAAATACCTCATTTATTCATGCAGTTATTTATGCATTTTTGATACCTATTTTGTACATAATTATTTATTCGTCAAATAAAGAAACTTTGTACATGAAAGTTGTAGATAATAATATGAATAAAAATGCAAAATTGAGTTTGTACAAAAATAATCCCCAGTGTACATTTTATACACAGAATAAAAAGCCAAAATCTCAACTTCACAGACCCATATCTTGCAAATAAAAACTCCAAATCACCCAAACTCACCTTTAATTGTATATAGCATTCCATAAACCATTTTATAAAATTGGTTTCATAATTTTTGGAGTCCATATGCAGAAGTTAGGTTTTTGGCCCTCCTTGTATATAGGACTGATTAAAATATTCATTTTATTCAATATTCATTATTTGTATAAATTCATATTTTTAGAATTTTGTAGATAATGTACTTAATGCATACACATGAGAGAAGTCAAAGAAAACCAAAATTAATCTGTAAAATAAAATAAGCCTACAAATTCATAGACAAAATACCTATGATATGTACCTATCTATAAATAAAAAGGGTTTTAATCCTTGATCCTTTGATTCTTTTATCTTTTTATAATAAAGTATACATTATACATCACCCATTAAAAATACAAAACCAAAATAAAAATCAAGAAAATATATTAAGTAAATTAAGTGTATAAAATACATAGATAAAACACCTATAAGTATACCTACATACACATATATCTATTTATTTAAAAATATAAATAAACTCATAAAAATCAAACAGAAATGCCTTTATACTCACAAAAATAAATTATAAATTTATAAAATAAGCCAATGAAATAATAAAAGAAAATAAACAAATTAAAAATAAAACTACATAAAAATACATGTAAATACATACAAATATACATTATTCAAATAAAACGATAATAAAACACCTCGAAAAATTCAATAAAAATCGTAAATAAATACTAGACGAAATAATACACATTTTTTATTTTATAAGAAAAAATTAATAAAATCATTTAAAGGGTCAAATAATTCAATTTCTACTCAGACCCCCTGTTTTGTCTTCTAGCGGCTGGCGTGGACCAATCGCGTACCAGCCTTCGTTGACCTCCAGTCAACTGCTCCCCCAGCCGCCCGATGTGACTTAGCGTGTCTCTTCGCCCATCTTCTCCCATTTTTCCCGGGCATACCATCCATCAATCGAAGATGCTTCCTGCACAAGAATTACTTCCTAATCATCCATGATGCCCGCCAAAACCTCAGATCATGTAGATACTCATTGGATCAGCCAATAATCGCTGGTCAATAAGGCCACTCGCCAATGTTTATAAATAACAAGCTCCGCTTCCTTCCTCGAATTTGGCCACTTTTATTCCAACCTAAAGCCTAGATCTTGCTCCTGGATTGTTCCTCGTGACAGGGGGAGCAACCCAGCACCTTGACTCGGCAGGAGGAAGGAGATTTTGTCGCGGCGGAGCTCCGGCGTCTGCCCTGCTCCCTGGAGGCCCCCAGGTATAAGAGCTGACCTTCTATGCATTTTTAGTTAGTTTTAGATGTTATTTTTGCATTCCAGTCATTAGATTAGGTTTTAAATAATGCGTGTAGTTTAAAAATCGAAATTCGAAGTTCGCCGGAGCTCAGCTCCGGCGACTTCTCCACTGTGGTTCCAACTGTTTTCGACCTCCTCGTTCACCCCATATCGTTCCTCGACGCCTTCTCCATCTATTGCGCACATTTGTCCAACCCAGGACTCTAGGTCCTGGCGAATCGGGGCTCCTCCTCCGCCGTTCGCCGGAGCCCCTCCGCCCACCTTCATTTTGCATCGTAGCTTCAAAACCCCGGGTCGAGGAGAAATCTCTCTCGCCCGCGGTTCTTCCTGTGCAGGTACTTTGAAGAATCGAGCCCAACTGGACTCGCACGGATCCGGGAAGAGGCACCTGGGGGTCTTCTCCTTCTTCGACCTCGCTCCATCGACTCGGACCCCCAGGAGCCATGAAAGCGCCATCAGTCGACGCGGGAGGCTTCCAGCCACCTTCAGAGCACCTCAGACGCACCAGAGAGCCTCGGAGGAGCCCGAGCTCCTCGATCAAAGTTCGCCAAGTGTGAGCTTCGTCCCAGTTCTTCCAGGGAGCTTCAGCGCCGTCGGATCAGGAGGGCCGTCCCAGATTCAACAGGAGCCGTCCGATGGAGCATTGCATCGACCGTCAGATCAGCTGGGCTGATCTAATCTCAGCCTCCCATCGGCGAAGCGTCATCGGGCGATCAGGAGACGACGCGTGGCAAGTGAAGAGAGCACCGCCGTTGGATGCCATGCTGTATTAAGGGGTAAATTTCACATCTCACCCCCTACTTTTTGTATTTAGAATTTAAACCCAAAAATAAAAGTTTTAGTTGTAAATAAATTGTAAAAATTGCAGTTGGACCCCCTGATGTTTTCATATTCACACTTTAGTCCTTCCGCGCCTCACGTGCAGTCCCACGTGAGGCGCGTGAAATTTTGCATCTAAACCCCGCCGAGTTTCTATATTTATTAAATGGTCCTGAAAATAAAAGTTAAAGTGTATTTTTATTGTAATTTTTGCATGTATGCCCCTGTGAACTATTTTATTTGCAAAAATACCCCTGCCAGGCCATTTAATGTTTGAATGCTTTGTCTATTTATTTTGTGCTCCATATTAAATCGAAAAATCTTGCAAAAATAGACTTAAGCTCCTGTTAGTGTACCCTTGCACGCCATATTTTAAGTTTCTCATTTTATTGCATTTTTGCATTTATTAAAAATCAAAAAACATGTCTTTTATTCCCTGTCTAACTTATAAAACCCCAAAAAAATATGAAAATGCCTCTAAAAATTCCAAAAAAATTATCTATGGTGTATTTTGACCTATATTAGTGTCAGTCCAAAAATCCCTAAAAATCTCAAAAGGAAAACCTTAAAAATGCTAAAATACCCAAAAAGTTCAAAAAATATTAAAAATCAAAGAAAAATCAGAAAAATATAAACTCAGGCCCTATTTATGCTATATTTTATTATCTTTATGAGAAAAATAGTGTGGGAATTTTTTGAGGCGTGTAACTATTTTTAATGTTCATTTTTTATTGCAGCCAGACCTTATTCCACTGTTTGCTATTATTTAGCTATTTAAAAATATTAAAAGTATTCTTAAAAATCCCCAAAAATCACAAAAACAGTAAAAAATGATGAAAACCCCAAAAAGACTTTAATCCTTGATTTTTGACTATTTTTAAGTATTTTTGTAAATATTATAGGACCACTTTATGTATATATAGGTGTTTCCCAAAAAAAAGAGAAAAAAAATATTATATATATGTAATTATTTACATGAATTCCCACTAGTCTTAATATATATATAATATAAAAAAATTAAATACATATATATTTATTTACTACATTTATATATACCTATATATATTGTAAGTATTAATAGCTATATACTAACCCTTTATAGGTTTACATGTATTTTTATTTATATTATATATATAAATATATATTACCTAATTACATTATACAAAAAATTTTAATAATCATATAATTAATAGTAATAATTATAATATAAAAAGAAAAGAAAAAAAAACCCACACAAGGATGACTGTGATTTACAAGTAGGCTATGACATTTTGTATTGCTCTCTGTGGTTCGACCTCTACATACTTGTCACTGTACATCTTATGGTAGAGTAAATAAAGATTAATTCACATTTATTTTTGAGCTTGATTGATGTATTATTTGGATTGTGGGTTAATTGCTGATCAACACGGGTATCTTTGTGAGCGGTCGCCTCAGCGACACCTTTCATATTATTAATGGTGACCCTCGCATGATACATCCGTGCTATCAGTTCCCCATCATTCACTTGTATTTAATCATTAATAGAGCATTATTAGCCATCTTGCATGTGTAAACAATAGCTGCATTTCATCATGCATAATTGCATTTTAAATCCCAAGTGTAAATCAGCCCAAAAAGCCGCTAACTTCTCACTTTTGTAAATAATTCATACTAACTCCGATTGACCCAAAACTAACTCCATTGTGTAGATATTACTAACCTTATTAAATAAAAAATACAAAAAAATTACTAACCCCAATAAGTGTCAAATAATCTCAAAGTCAAATTTCACTTCTGACAGACTAAAATGAGCATATCTCCCACATACAGTGTTCGATTTTGGTCTACTCACTTTTAAAGTACTCCATTTTCAAATACCTTCAAAACAAGACTAATTTCGTAAAATTCGGAGCTCATTTGTGAAAGTTGAGTTTTGGGTCTCTTTTGCGCATTTTGACTTTTTGCTATTTTTGACCTCAGTTTTTACGTCCTTAATTAACTCTTTTAATTTTCTTTCTTCTTCATTTGTGTTCTTTGATGAAAGTTTTATTAAGCGACATAGAAATCCAAATCCAAATCAAAACTGAAATCAAAGAAATTGACTGAGTCCAAGCGTCCGTTGTCGGTCTGTACAAAAGTTGTGTTTCTTACTTTTATTTTATTTCCCTATTTTCTTATTTACTAAAATCTAAAAAAAATAGATTAATGTGTAATTAATTTTCTTGTATTTTATCATATTTTTTCTATAATTTTTATCGTCTCTAAAATCACCAAAAAAATACAAAACCCCAAAAACCTGGTTTTCTATACACATGGAGAACCACCAAAAATACTACTTCGCACAGATGACCTCTTTCGCTCCCAGATCCTTCGGGAAAGTTATAGATCTCGACGAGACGAACAACTTTTGTGAAGGAAATTCTTCGATCAGATGTCTCCTTCTCCTTCTTCTCCATCCTTAAAGTTGAAATTTTTTTGGGGCGCCACATGGCAGCCCCTGGGCGTGCCACGTGGCACCCCCATCTATCTCTCTCCTGGCCCCCATGTCACGTGCTCAGCACGTGACCGGGGCTTCCCCTACCTCCAACCGTTCCCAAAAAAACATCACCCCTCACCGCAGCTCCACCACCTCTCCTCGTAACGGCCGCCGCACCCCCTTCCACCGGTCGTTACGAGGCCAGTCGCCATCCCCTCCACGTAACGCCTCTGATCACCCTCCTATAAAAACCTCTCCTCATCGACCACAAACCCCATCCGCCTTTCCCTGCAGGTGTCGGTGATAGCGGCCTAACCTCACCGGCGTGATCCAGAGCTCCAAGCTCTCTTGCAGCCTCATCGAGCTGCTGAGCTCGCCATCTTGCCGAGTGCCTCGAGCAAGAACAACGAGAGTGAGCCCCTGCTCCTCTTTTCCCAGGCACCTCATCCATCCTTTCCCAGGTAAACCCCATTAATTCCTCCTTATCCCTATTTCTTTTTCTCTTTCGTTACTGTTGCCCTTTTATTTCTCAACTATGGTGATCTGCCCATCCAAATCTGAACCACTCGACCATTCCGCCTTCACCTCTCAGTCCCCTCGCTTCGTTTCTACCCCACACAAACTCTCCTTATCAGCTCATAGAAGCTGAGGTTCTGCTCCTATTCCTTCAATCTAAAGGAGCTCCATCCCCTTCCTTTTCTTGCGGTAATACCAAGGTTGAGCCACATTAGCTCGCAATGGATCTTTAGCTTCTTGCAGGTCGTCCAGGAACCCATATAAGCAGTAATGAGGATCACTCCATCCGAGCTTCGTCCTTATCTTTGTTTGTTGGAATTTCAAATCCATGTGGTCCACCATTTTTGGATTTGCTCCTAGTCTCCTCCGCCCCTCCGGTGACAGCGGAGGGGCGGAACGTCGAGGCGAAGACGGAGCTCTCCTGGTGTCGACCCGCGACGCCTCCGCCGCGTATTGGTGACCTCCGGTCACCGCTGAGCCCCCTGCCAAGGATGGGCAGGCCAGGGCGACGACCCCCGAGCTCCATTGGATCTCAATCCCAGATTAATTCCTCCGCCAACTCCTCGCTCTGGCGAGGAGATTTTTATTCTTGTTTTTCTATAATTTTCCCTCCGCCGATAGCCACCATCACCCTATTCTGACACCCCCACCAGCTTCGCAACGCCACCCTCGTCTTCGTCGACCATCCTTTCCCTTCTCCAGACCCCCAACCGCTTTGACCCACTCCTCCTCCATCTCGCCGGAGGAGGAGCATTGGCCTCCACCTCCAATCACCCCAAGGCCACCACTCACCTCACAAAACACTCACGCACCCACACACTTGCTTCGGCTATATGTTAACGCTGCAGGAACTGTTGAATCACCGGAGTTCGCATCAGAGCACCTTCGAGCTCCTCCCTTCCGGCGAAGCTTCATCGAGCGTTAACTCCGATCAGCCACGGAGCTTCGTCGTGCATCCAAGACCTCCGCCAGACTTTCCGCTATCTTTGCCGACCCTCAGACTACCCTCGGGAGCTCGGCGGAGCTCTTCGCGTGTCGCCGGAGCCCCGCCTCCTCCGGTGAACCACAGAGGAGGATGAAGCTACATGCATCGTCCGATCATCAGGATCGGATGGTCACGATGATGCCACGTGGTGGACCCGAGCCTCTTCCCCGACCTACAGGCTCGGGTCATCCGAGCCTCGCGCCAAACCTTCAGAAGTATCCACGTGGCCCGAACCTGCAGGGCTGACTCGAGCCTAGCCCCTCACGTGCAGCGTACGTGAGGTGCTGGGTAAATTGCAGAGAAGACCAAGTAACTTTTGGTATTTGCAAAATGGTCCTCCAGGCGTGTGCGTCACGTGCGCGCCTAGGGTAATTTACAGGGAGGCCCTTCATACTTTCTGAAATTACAAAAAGGCCCCCGCGCATATGGGAAAATTGCATCCAGGCCTAGGCGGTTTTTCATAATTGCATTTAGGTCCTTCCAGGGACCTAAATGCAATATTTATCCTTTATTTTTATTGCATTTTTATTACAATTATGCCCTTGCACTGTTTTTAGCATAACTTGAGCACCGTAGGTCCAAATTGCATGATTTTAGTGTCGTTTTGATCCTTGTTTTGTCCTCTACATTTTAGCATGCTTAATTGTCGCATTTACCCCTGTTTTAATTGAAGTGAGTTTTTATGTGGTAATTGAGACCTTGCTCTCCTCGGTTTGCTTTGATCTGATGACCGCGTTTATTTTTGTGATTAAATTGACACTGATTTCTATTTCTTATCACGATGTTCAAATTTTTAGGGTATATTTGTGATATCTTGATCCGCATACCTCTACCTTGCACATTTGCTTATGCATCACCTTAATTTGCATAAAAATAAATTAAAAAAATGCACGCATCATGTCATCGCTTTGTAAATAGCATAATTTGCATGAGGACCTAAAATTGAAATTAACCGACCTTGGACTTCATGAATCAAAATTTGATAAACATATTAAGTAGTTGTGTCCCTGTGTTCGACCTTGGTAGACTTGCCAAGTTAAAATATTCCACGACATTCAAAGATCTTGGTTTTTGCTGAACCAAATTCGCCTCCTATACTACGACGTTATTTTACATTATTAAAGAGATGAATTTCGCGCTCATCAAATGGCGTCGTTGCCAGGGAACGACGAATTTTTAGGGTTTTGAATCATTTTTTGTAATTAATTTTTGTAAAATTAATTTTTGTGTCATTTTTTTCTGCATTTTATTCTGCATTTCTCTCTTACTCCATATACTAACCACAATTTCTCTCTTTGCAGACTTATGGGAGCGGAATTTTGGATATTCATCAAGGATCTGCAAGGAAGATTGAATTTTGATTTTTGTAAGAGAGATCTTAGTATAGGTTTAAATTTCTACATTATTCACAAGGTCCCTCTCTCCTTGTACCCTGTTAATTTGTAATATTCAGGACTGGACTCTCTGTGTCTTGACGTAGAATTTAGGAGCACATACGCTAGATTAGAATTATTTGATTGTGCTCGTAATTTTTAGGCCACACTTTTCACTAACTAAACGCATTGTAGATCATTCAACATTAGCCAAAAATTCCAATCAATTCTTCCCGCTAATAGAACTATCTGTTTAGGGCATTTTCCATCTGTGCATACCATTTAGTGTAAATTTTAAATTCCTTGTCTTGCATCCCGCATGAAGAACGCGAGGATTCACTATAAGTCCTTCTCTTAAGCATGCATCATTGATTTACGTTTGCATCGGCTTTTCCGATCCCCCTTTCTCAAAGTTTTACAACTTAGGATTTAAAGGAATTGGGGGTAGGCGTGAATTTTTGTGCTCACATAAACTACAGTGATAACCTTAACTTAAAACTGGGACTGCTAATCAAGGTGACTGTAAATAAACTGATCTAAAATTAACCTGTGATTAGTGGAGAGAAACCCACTCATTATTTGTAAGGACCAGAACGCACACTTAGGAAAGAACTCAAAACCGAAGTGGTTCATTCAGACTACTGATTTTAAAAACAATTAGCTACTTTTCAGTGAGGGTCTCAGGTAGCCGTTTACGGTCCGACTTCCCTTAGCAGAGTAGGTGGTTTAGAGGACACCGCGGAAGGCTCCGTCCTCGAGTAATACGGACAGCCGTTTAAACGGTCCGTACTTACACCTATACTAGCTGAAAGTAGGTGCAACTAGTTGTATGAACTCGGGACAGTCTTTGTGAATTATTTCGGCACCTAACAGCTCCGCTTAATTTTTAAGATTGTTTTGTCATTAAATTAAAATTGAAAAGATAAGCGGTCGAACCCTAACGTGCCTTCACCAGTGTTGAGTGGGTGAATCGACGTGTTTGTTTTGTGTTTGATTTGTGTGCGTCAAAGACCTTGCAATTGCAAGAAAATCGTGGTTCATTAATCATTCCATCCTTCTTGACAAGATGTCGGCACAGTGGTCATCTTTTCCGATCTCCACGACCTTGTCCTGATATTCTTCTTCTCACACTCCTCAAGAGAACCTGAGCTTCAAATCAAATTCTCTTCAGCCATCATTCTCTTCCCATCCTTACATCCCACCCTATGACCACACTTTTTCTTGGAATAGTCCTCTCTCACATTCTGACAATCTTGACACGAGAGAGAGACCAGAATCGAGGATGAACAATAGTGTGATCGATATTGACAACAGAGCACGATTTCTGGTTACTATGATCTCACAGCGTCTCGAACCATCCTCTACTCAGGATGACTATCCTCTTGAGTACAATCAATTTTCCTTTGACAATCCACGAGAAAACCAAAGTCAAGGAAATACAACTCATGACCAGACCACAATAAACAATAAATACTCTACTCGAGGTTACATGCCAAAATCACGACACATGGATAATGATTATTCAATCACTAGTCATGAGATGTTTGAGGATGAGATTGCTCGGATTAATCAAAGAGCAGACACTTTAACAGAGAGAATATATGATCTCATCCAGTCTATGCAAAATTCAGAAGAAGTGAAGCCACCACCATGCGAACCACTGCATCAACACAATCAGGCACAACCACTGCTGACCTCTGACCCCAACACTGACCATATTACAGAAAATACCAAAAAATTTGAAAAATTAGAAAATTCAAAAAAATTGGACAATTCTGAAATGGAAGCATTTTGCAAGAGTATGATCTTAGAGCTTCCATTGATCAAAGCCATAGAATATGTGCCCGATCTTAAGAGATTTGTGAAGAGTCGACTGAACCCCAAAAAGACGGGCTAGAAACGATCCAGGACTGAATATCATGTCATATCTATGGCTAGTTCTTTGGTGATGAATCATAAAATCAAAAGCCGCAAAGTCAAGAGGTTGACTCGGATCACATGTGAAATTGAGGATTCAACATTCACTCATGTTCGGTTAGACGACGACTCCACAGTAAACATCCTCTCCAAGTCCGTCTTTGACCAACTCAAAATCGGACAACTCAAAAAGACTAGGGTGATCGTTCAATTACCCGATCTATCTACCAAAAGACCGCGAGGGATCGTTTCTGTTGTCGTAAATTTCCGAGGTAAAGAACATAAAGTGGACTTTATTGTCCTTGACATTGACCACCCCGGAAGGATGTCTGAGTCTCCAATCATTTTAGGAAAGCCATTCTTAGCCTCCGCTAAGGCGATCGTCGATTGCGAGACTCAGGCAATCAAGTTCCCGAACTCGGACCACAATGAACAAATCCCCAATGACACATCCTGCTCTGAGGAAAACCAACTTGAAACCGACAGTTATGATCAGAAAATAAAGATTTTACATTATCAAACATCTCTGCATGACATACTGATACAAACCCTAGGAGAGTCACCTAAAAGACTGACTGTTGGACAAACTTCGGATTCTCACCACCCTATCACTGCTCCTAGGAAAAATCATGATTTTGAAGCTTATGAGGAATTGGACCATATTATTAAAGATCAACACGATTATTTGAGTGGTCCAATCTTTGAGTCGGCAGTAATTCATGAGATACTTGAACTATTTAAGGAACCGACTCCGGAAACGTCCGATGTCACCAAAATTCACGACCATCCGGAAGTGACATCAAAAACCACAGCCATAAAACACAAAATCACAAGAAATAATCTCCTTCGACCGAAGCAGCGCATGACCCTTCAAGAATTGGTCGACTTTTACGGGGATTCATCTGATGAGGAACTCACGAATGTCACATCGGTTACTCAAGACAGGGAGATGAACACTGTCCAACTTCCTCCCAATACTTCCCAAGGAAACAAACCGACTAAGAAAGTCACCTTTGACCTTAGACACCAGGTGATTTCTGAAGAGTCCTCGTCCGGTCCTGATGTGGTAATTGAGATAAGTGCAATAGGTACAGCTCTGATCCATGGGCACTTACCTCTGATTAAAAACAGTTGGAGATCCTCTGCAGACAACTACTATTCTCCTGAGGACGACTCCGATGATGACTGGTCTTCTTCATCATCGCCCTCTACATCTCCATATTATCTCCCTCCGCACTCCCGCAAGAAGGTCCGTCGCAAACCTCCTTGATCTTGTACATCCGCAAATCTACCTGGTTCCCCATCTGTAATTATCCGATTATACTTAGGCTGCCTGAGCCTAAGTATAGGGGGACCGCTACCATTGTTTATACAACGCTTCTCTTTTGTTTTTGGCCCATCTTTACTTCGTACGAGATATGTCTACATTTCACTTTGTGCCATGAGGACATAGCACAAGCTAAGTATAGGGGGTGTGTTTGTATATATTTTATCTACTTTATCCATAGCACGTACTTTAATTGTTTTTATCTAACATCGGGGATGGGTACAAGTAGTGTGTATAATACTTGTTTAAAAAAACAACAAAAACAACAAAAAAACACCAAAAAAAACTTTTTGCATAAAAAAAAGAAAATCATCACTCATGGTCTTGCATTTCATCAAGCATTTCATGCATTCCTTGGTTGATATATTCCTGACACATTCACCATCACTCAAGGCTTGAGGATTTTTGAGGACATTTGATTTCTGAGATCTTGAGATTCTGAGTTAGCCTGCCTTAGTCATTAGAGTTTTGAACTTAATAATCCACACTTCTCTAGTTTGAAATATTTGAGCGCTATATTGCACTCTTCATCTCTACCTTCAAAAAGAATATGATCAGCACAATCACTTTCACAACTGCATGATTGATGAGATGAGTTGAGTTATCACTTGAGGAACTGAGACTAGAGATTTGAGTTTAGACCCGATTTGATGATATTCGAGGATGGGATAAAGTTAATGAAGGCTGCAGAAAACCTGAGTGTCAGCAAAACCCTAGCCAATATGTGATGAAACTCGATTTCATCATCTTAATTTCCAATTATTAACCCCCTTGCTTAAAAGTGTGTCAATAAAACCCAGCTAATGTCCTGTAATTATCAGAGTCTCAAATAAATTAAAAACCACAAAAAAATGGCAAAATAAAAATTCGTGGTATTTTTAGCCTTAAAAATACCCTCCTAAATATTTCGGGTCTTCATTTGATCTCTTCTCCAGTTTTGGTCAACATGAAACTTGTAGATCTCGTCAAGATCTACAACTTTCATGTTTTGAGTTTTCTTAATTCGGCCATTATCACCCTCAAAAAATAAGAAATTCCCTCGAAATAATCTGATTGGGCCACGTGGCCCGTTCTGGGTGCGCCACGTGGCCCCGCTTCTTTTGTCTCTTCCGCCACCTTCCTAGACCGTTGGATCTCCTTCTGATCCAACGGCCAGCTAACGTCCACACACGCCTCAATTACTAGCCGTCTGATCGTCCCCATCTTCGATCGGAACCGCACGTCAGCGCCTAGCGCACAGCCTACCACGTGGCGCTTTGAGATCCGTCCGATCACGCCTTGGTATCTTTGATCTCAACCGCCCATTCCTCTGACGCTCCTCATCCGTTAGATCGGCCTTAGCTTTCCATCATCACCGTCCTTTAGCGCCTTGACCTCGTCATGACACGTAGCTGCTCTGCAGCCATCTGATCACTCCGCCCCCGATTTAATCCATACCGCTCCTTCGCACAGCGATCCCCACCGTTGGATCTCCAGATCCAACGGTCAGTTGACCGTCGTCAACCTCTGGCTCCCTCCTCTTTCACACGATCCCACTCCGCGTGAACCTCCCTCGCCCTTCTTATTTCCCTCGTCTCCCCCGACTACCGCTTACTTCGCCAACTGGCCCATGCTCTTCCTCCATTACCCACGACCCTCGCGAGCACAACCTCCACCCACGAAGCTATCTCCACTCGCTCCACACCTTCCTCGAAACCACGACCTCCATCACTGGAACCGGCACCTTCGAGCTTTAACTCCACCACCCCCTCCGTCAAATCGCCTCATCCACCTTTACGCGGGGCACGGCCCAGCCCTCCGCCACCTCCCGGTGACAGGGGGAGGTGGCTGGATCGACCGACGACGATCGTCGCCCCCGGTGAGATCCATCGCCGACCATGGCGATGTCGCGGCACCTCCAGGTCCGCTCGAGCTGCGTAGACCGGCTGGCGACGTCCAGCGAAGACCCGGGGCTCGATTCGAGCCCCAGCCCAAGCCACCCGCTCCGCTCCGACCAGGTAAGCTCTCCTTCTTCTTCCTCTGCATTTTTCTTTAATTTTATTTAATTTTCTAGGCTGCTTGAGTAGTCCTCGCCTTCCGACAACCACCGCCTAAGCTCCACCATCGTCCCCCCATTCACGCGCACCCTTCACGATCACCTTCCCCGCTCCTCCAGACCTCGTCATCTCCGACTCATCTCCTCCGCCACTCACGGCGGAGGAGCTTCGAGCTCCCCATGTTCTTCGTCTCCAATGAGCTCCCATTTCACTCCACGTCACACGCACGCACTTCTTTGTCGCTTCGGCTATGTGTCTAACGCTGCAGGTCTTCGTGAGCGTAAATGGCCGGAGCCCAGTCAGAGCAGACTTCATCGACCTCGCAGATCCCATCCGAGCTCTGACGAGCGATGCCAGAGGGTCCTGGGCCTTTCCCAAGCTACTCGCTTCATCGACGACTGGTCCTTTAGCTCGGGGGGAGTCCACCGTAGCCGGGAGCGAGCGGCGGAGGAGGAGCTCCTTTGCCGGAGCTCCAAACTCGCCGCCAGCTACGGACGGAGGAGAAGGAACAGCGGTCGTTGGATGATCCTTTCTCGGCGATCATCCAACGGCCCAGAGGAGGCCACGCCATCGATTCCATCAACCGTTGGATCCACACGATCCAACGGTTCTTATGCCGCCACGTCGACACTCCAGGATCGCACAGCAGCCGCCCGATCATCACGATCGGATGGACTCCAGCCGGCCATGCGTCAGAGCCAGAGCATCCCCGAGCTTAACGTCCGAGCCTCCAGGCTTGGACGCTCCCGAGCCTCCACAAGCCTGCATCGAGCCTCGAACCTCCCGAGCCTAGCCGAAGCTGACTCCGAGCCTCTGCCGAGCCTGACCTGACTTCCGAGCCTAGATCGCACGTGTCTGGCACGGGCGTATCTGGGCAATTTGCAGAGACACCCCGCCATCTTCTCCAATTTGCAGATAGGTCCCTGGAGCACGTGCAGTGCACGTGCATTTGGGTAATTTACAATTATGCCCTTGTGGGTTTTAATAATTGCAAAAATACCCCTGTGCGTGTGGGTATTTTACAATGAAGGCCTCGTACTTTTCATATTTACATTTTAGTCCCTCCCAGGGACCTATTTGTAGTTATCTTTTTATGTTTTATTGCACTTATGCCCCTGGCTTCTTTTATGCATATCTTGAGCTACGTATATCCGATTGAGTTGATTTCAGTTTCATTTCGAAGCTCTCCTTGCTCTCTTTATTATGGCATGCTTTAATTTTAGATTTGACACTATGATCTGTAGTGTATTAATTTATTATCTAAGTGTCCTGATTTCTTCGTTTGTCATGCCTACTTGTTTTATAAATGAGAATTGCTTCATGATCTGATTTTGTTTGACTCTTATGGCTTAAGTAATGATCATTTTGGACATACTTGCATTGCATTTCTCTGCATTTATTTGCATGATAAAAATAAATAAAAAATGCATGTTTATTTTTAATGCATTGTCTTGTTGTGTTGTCTTCTCGCATACTTTGACCTATTTTGCCTACAATTCAACACTTAATTAAATAGATAAAAAATCCGGATAATTAGAGAGAGGCTCGTGTCCCTGAGTTCGACCTTGGTATCTTACCAAGTAAAAAAAATTAATGACCATCACATTCTTATTTGACATATATCAATGAGATGGTCATTTTGATGAACCGAATCGGCCCGACTACGATGATGATTCCGAGTGCTAATTCAGCACTCTTAAAGGGCCGCTTTTGCGGTTCATCAAATGGCGTCGTTGCCGGGGACACGGCTCATTTCTTTTATTATTTGGAATTTTGTTTATTTAATTTCGTGTTTCTTTTATAGGTCAATTTGTTCATCCATTTTTGCATTCAAAAATTTTCTTTCTTATTTTGATCTCTAACCTTTGTTTTTGTGGCAGGGCCCTTGATGGATCAAGGAGACGAGGAGCAGGACGCTTCCCGCTGCGAGGAGCCGCAAAACATACATGGAGCAAATAAGGAAGAAAGAAAAAAAATTTGTCTTGCATTTTAATTTCCATGCATGAACTTGTAATAAACTCGTCTTTTAAAGCGGTCTTCGATCGAAGACTCGCGATTGTAATCGAACGATCGTGGTTGTGTGGGGATCGTCCCCACTTGAGTGTCGACTTAGGACCAGGCACGCGGCTCTTTGAGCAGTCTTTCATTTTTTATCTTTTACGTGCTTGCTTGTAGGTAGGATACACTAAATTATATACACACATAATCTCGCATCACTTAGCTAAAATTAATGAAAATCAATCACCGCTAATAGATGCATGATTAGGTGTGGCTTTTTCAACTTGCATACATGTTGAATTTGGTTTTCAAAACGGCCCCAATTTTTCACGGATTTATCGTCAAATCACTGCATGATTTATCGCTTAGCCTAGGTCGCGGTTTTTATCGAATACATGTTTTTCTCAGCTTTCTCTTCCTAGCTTGATCACCTAGGATAAACAGAAAATGGGAATGAATGGTAGACGATGATTTCTTGATTTTGTGCTAGCCATAATTCAGTGATAACCTAAAATAAAATTGGGATTGTTAATTGCAAGTCAACCAAAAAATGGAGTAAAATTCGGTTTTGGGAGAGCAATACCCTCGCTTACGCATTGATTTTCACTTCACATTTTTTCTTCGCGTACATACCTAATGTTTTATCACCAATAAAATCGACAAGATAATAAACCAACTTCGGTTGGTTTCATGTGTGAGTTGGTGAAATTGAGGGTCTTGCTTGCTTGATTGAGCCTTGTTTGATTCGATACACACCCCAGAACCTTAGTCACTCCATTTCATCTCCGAAGATTCAACCGCTCACTTGTAGATCCATTCCTCTTCTTCGTTCACCTTGGGTCCCTCCCAACATCAATTCCCATCTTTATACTTAGGCTAATATCAGCCTAAGTATAGGGGGGACCCGAGTCCCTGTGATTTCTCTACTCTTCTTTTCTTGCCTTTATACTTAGGTTATTTCTAACCTAAGTATAGGGGGAGCCCCTCTTAGCTCCTGTATATTCCTATATACTTAAATGGACCTATGTACTTGTAACATCTAGTGTTATGAGGACATAGCAAAGTTTAAGTATAGGGGGGTATACCGTATATACCGTATATTTATTTTAGCTATAACATGAAAATTTTGAAAAGTTTAAAACTTTTTGGCTAAGGTGAAAACTCTTTGGACTAAGAGAATTCAAATGATTTCGTGGCTTTTCGATATTATGTTACGCTATTTTTATAAAAATATTTTCGAAAATGATTTCTCTTTGTTTTGAAAAAAATCTTTTGAAAATGTTTTGAAAACTTTTAATTTGCGTGACATAGTTTTGAAAGTATTTTCAAGGAAAGTTGAGTCTAACTTGTGTTTTAACTCTCAAATTAAAATCCATAAAAATCAGAAAAACCCAAAACCCTTTAAGAGTCATTGGTGACTACTAAACCCAATTAAGTAAGCCGCATTCAGTGAGGGTTCGCCCTTAGCAGATTGGATGGTTTAGAGGACCTCGCGTAAGGCCCCGTCCTCAAGCAACGAGCTTCGGTCTGTACTTACATCCATACTGGCTGAATTGCAGATGCTCAATTGAGTTTAGGCAGTTCTAATATCTCTTGAAGTTCAAAAAAAAAATTCTTGTTTTTGAATGAAGAAGTTGGATAAACCCTTGACACTTACACTTCCACCCAGGATCTGAATTGATCAAGGAGACTTAGCTTTTGAGGTCTTTGAGATTTTTTGGTTAACCAGCCTTAGCCATCAGGGTCATAGACTTAATCGTCCACATTCCTCTAGGTTTCTAGATTTGCATGCTATATTCCATGCTTAGTCTCAGACAAAAAGAAATATGATCAGCACATCACATGCACGACTGCGGTTTTTGATGAGATGGGTTGATTTTTCACCTGAGGGATTGGGATGAGGAAGTCGAGTTTGGATTTGATCTAATGATGCTCGAGGATGGGATAAAATCTTTGGAGGCTTCATGAAACCTGAGTGTCAGCATTATTAGCCAGTATGAGAACTTGGTTCTTATACTAATCTCTTGATATTGACCTAAGTGCAAGGGTGTGAAATATAAAAAAATTGTTGATCAGTGTACGCCAACTCTTGATAAAAGCAGAGGAGCTAGCCAAAAATTATACAAGTCAATGAAATTCAAAGAAAAGCTCTCATTCCACCAAAGTCAAATATCAAAGAGCTTCCACCAAAGGCGAGCGCTCCCAAACTTTTCAAAAGTGTCCACTTGGACCACCGCTAGTAGGACCAGGAGTCGGGCTTGCACCAAAAAAGGGCTCTGCATCGTAAATGCTACAAGTCTGGGTGTCGAAGGTATGATAGGTACTCAAAAGAGACACACCCCGGTGTACTCCCAGGAAAACAAGTGCAGACGGCTCCAACTTCTCTTGATGGATGCACTGATCAACACCAAAAAAATGTGTTGCGTAAATGGCACTAGAGAGAATCCTTGTTCCAATGAGAGGGAGAGAAGAAATGACACAATCCCATGCCCTCCATTACTGGCCTGCCATCTATATTTTCTAAGTCTGACAACTAAAGAGACGGAGGACTGAATGCAAGCTCTGATTTATTCCCTAGTGCTGAGGATTGGGTCCTTAGGAGATTTTCTCGGACCAAGATTTTGGGTGACGAATTGACTCTACTCTCAGAATTGCAGTCAACACTAAACTTCATATCCTTTAGTTTATATGTACATCAGAGAGAGTCTAGAGAAGTAGAGGAATTGGATACCTCTTGATTAAGGCTGGGTTGAACTCTAGAATTTTGGGTCTCTAAAGTTGAGTCGACTTGATCGGATTGGATCCTGTATTCACATGCACAAGGGGGTTAATCCAACTTAGTCATTCTTTTTGATGCTCGAGGACGAGCATAGTTTAAGTATAGGGGGGTGATGAAACTCGATTTCATCATCTTAATTTCCAATTATTAACCCCCTTGCTTAAAAGTGTGTCAATAAAACCCAGCTAATGTCCTGTAATTATCAGAGTCTCAAATAAATTAAAAACCACAAAAAAATGGCAAAATAAAAATTCGTGGTATTTTTAGCCTTAAAAATACGCTCCTAAATATTTCGGGTCTTCATTTGATCTCTTCTTCAGTTTTGGTCAACATAAAACTTGTAGATCTCGTCAAGATCTACAACTTTCATGTTTTGAGTTTTCTCAAATTCGGCCATTATCACCTCAAAAAATAAGAAATTCCCTCGAAATAATCTGATTGGGCCACGTGGCCCGTTCTGGGTGCGCCACGTGGCCCCGCTTCTTTTGTCTCTTCCGCCACCTTCCTAGACCGTTGGATCTCCTTCTGATCCAACGGCCAGCTAACGTCCACGCACGCCTCAATTCCTAGCCGTCTGATCGTCCCCATCTTCGATCGGAACCGCACGTCAGCGCCTAGCGCACAGCCTGCCACGTGGCGCTTTGAGATCCGTCCGATCACGCCTTGGTATCTTTGATCTCAGCCGCCCATTCCTATGACGCTCCTCATCCGTTCGATTGGCCTTAGCTTTCCATCATCACCGTCCTTTAGCACCTCGACCTCGTCATGACACGTGGCTGCTCTGCAGCCATCTGATCACTCCACCCCCGATTTAATCAATACCGCTCCTTCGCACATCGATCCCCACCGTTGGATCTCCAGATCCAACGGTCAGTTGACCGTCGTCAACCTCTGGCTCCCTCCTCTTTCACACGATCCCACTCCGCGTGAACCTCCCTTGCCCTTCCTATTTCCCTCGTCTCCCCCGACTACCGCTTACTTCGCCAACTGCCCCATGCTCTTCCTCCATTACCCACGACCCTCGCGAGCACAACCTCCACCCACGAAGCTATCTCCACTCGCTCCACACCTTCCTCGAAACCACGACCTCCATCACTGGAACCGGCACCTTCGAGCTTTAAATCCACCGCCCCCTCCGTCAAATCGCCTCATCCACCTTTACGCGGGGAACGGCCCAGCCCTCCGCCACCTCCCAGTGACAGGGGGAGGTGGTTGGATCGAGCGACGACGACCGTCGCCCCCGGTGAGATCCATTGCCGACCATGGAGATGTCACGGTGCCTCCAGGCCCGCTCGAGCTGCGTCGACCGGCTGGCGACGTCCAGCGAAGACCCGGGGCTCGATTCGAGCCCCAGCCCAAGCCACCCTCTCCGCTCCGACCAGGTAAGCTCTCCTTCTTCTTCCTCTACATTTTTCTTTAATTTTATTTAATTTTCTAGGCCGCTTGAGTAGTCCTCGCCTTCCGACGACCACCGCCTAAGCTCCACCATCGTCCCACCATTCACGCGCACCCTTCTCGATCACCTTCCCCGCTCCTCCAGACCTCGTCATCTCCGACCCATCTCCTTCGCCACTCACGGCGGAGGAGCTTCGAGCTCCCCATGTTCTTCGTCCCCGATGAGCTCCCACTTCACTCCACGTCGCATGCACGCACTTCTTTGTCGCTTCAGCTATGTGTCTAACGCTGCAGGTCTTCGTGAGCGTCAATGGCCGGAGCCCAGTTGGAGCAGACTTCATCGACCTCGCAGTTCCCATTCGAGCTCCGACGAGCGACGCCAGAGGGTCCTGGGCCTTCCCCGAGCTACCCGCTTCATCGACGACTGGTCCTTTAGCTCTGGGGGAGTCCACCGTAGCCGGGAGCGAGCGGCGGAGGAGGAGCTCCTTCGCCGGAGCTCCAACTCGCCGCCAGCTACGGACGGAGGAGAAGGAACAGCGGCCGTTGGATGATCCTTTCTCGGCGATCATCCAACAGCCCAGACGAGGCCACGCCATCGATTCCATCAACCGTTGGATCCACACGATCCAACGGTTCTTATACCGCCACGTCAACACTTCAGGATCGCACGGCAGCCGCCCGATCGTCACGATCAGATGGACTCCAGCCGTCCATGCGTCAAAGCCAGAGCATCCCCGAGCTTAGCGTCCGAGCCTCCAGGCTTGGATGCTCCCGAGCCTCCACAAGCATGCATCGAGCCTCGAACCTCCCGAGCCTAGCCGAAGCTGACTCCGAGCCTCTGTCGAGCCTGACCTGACTTCCGAGCCTAGATCGCACGTGTCTGGCACGTGCGTATCTAGGCAATTTGCAGAGACGCCCCGCCATCTTCTCCAATTTGCAGATAGGTCCCTGGAGCAAGTGCAGTGCACGTGCATTTGGGAAATTTTTAATTATGCACTCGCGGGTTTTAGTAATTGCAAAAATACCCCTGTGCGTGTGGGTATTTTATAGGGAAGGCCTCATACTTTTCATATTTACATTTTAGTCCCTCCTAGGGACCTATTTGTAGTTATCTTTTTATGTTTTATTGCACTTATGCCCCTGGCTTCTTTTATGCATATCTTGAGCTACGTATATTCGATTGAGTTAATTTCAGTTTCATTTCGAAGCTCTCCTTGCTCTCTTTATTATGGCATGCTTTAATTTTAGATTTGACACTATGATCCGTAGTGTATTAATTTATTATCTAAGTGTCCTGATTTCTTCGTTTGTCATGCCTACTTGTTTTATAAATGAGAATTGCTTCATGATCTGATTTTGTTTGACTCGTATATCTTATGGCTTAAGTAATGATCATTTTGGGCATACTTGCATTGCATTTCTCTGCATTTATTTGCATGATAAAAATAAATAAAAAATGCATGTTTATTTTTAATGCATTGTCTTGTTGTGTTGTCTTCTCGCATACTTTGACCTATTTTGCCTACAATTCAACACTTAATTAAATAGATAAAAATCCGGATAATTAGAGAGAGGCTCGTGTCCCTGAGTTTGACCTTGGTATCTTACCAAGTAAAAAAAATTTTCATGACCATCGCATTCTTATTTGACAGGGTGTTATGAAACTTAATGAAAATTGTTGATCAGAATTTTTGGTAAAAGCAGTGGAGCTGGCCAGCAAAAGAAAAGAAAAAGAAATATTAAAGAAAAGCTCTATCATCCAAAGTCAAATTCCAAATGAGCTTCCACCAATGGCGAGCGCTCCCAAACATTTTCAAAGTGTCCACTTGGATCAAGCACTAATTAGAGCCAAGGAGTCGGGCTGATACCATAAAAGGGACCTGCGTCGTAAGCGATACAAGTCTGGGTGTCGGATGTATCTTAGATACTCAAAAGAGACACACCCCGGTATACTCCCAGAAAAACAAGTGTAGGGGACTCCAAATTCTCTTGACGGACACATTAATCAACAAAATAAAAATATACTTGTGTTGAGTAATAAGGCACTCGAGAGGCACCTTGTTCCAATGAAAGGGAGAGAAAATCAGACACAATCCTATGCCCTCCATCATCTGGTCATCCATCTACACTTTCAAGTCTGACAAACTAATGAGACAGTTGACTAAAGCAAGAATAGACTTGTTCCCTAGTGTTGAACATGAAAAACGGGAGGTCGTGTCGGTTTACAAGGCAAACCAACAGTCGATGATTTGACCTCCAGCGAAATCCACAATTCAAACAACAATTAACCCACAACAAGTAAATCAAGCAATGAAAGTAAATGTGCGGAGTTAAAATTTATTATAACTCTACAACAAGATGTGTATAGTGCAAGTATGTGTAGAGGTCGAACACAGGGAGCAGAAAGGATAGATCGGGGCAAAATGCTCAAAATGTGTGTGTGTGTGTGTGTGTGTGTGTTCAAGTGTTTGCTATGCTATTTTTTGTGGGTTTTTGGACTTTATATATATATATAATTTTAATTTTATAATTTTGTATTTTGATTTTTAATTTACTGATTTTATATTTTCTTTTTATATTTTATATTTTTGTATATTTTTTTTCAATATTGGAATATAAAATAATGTAATAAAAGGGGTGACAAAATATTTATAAAAATGTGCAAAAATAGTCAAAAATTCAGAAATAAAGTCTTTTTTGATATTTTATAATTTTTTACTGTTTTTGTAATTTTTGGGTATTTTTCAGAGTGCTTTTCGTATTTTTAAGGGTGAAAAAGAGAAAATAGTGGATAAAATACAAGGCTGAAACTAAAATGGAGAAATAAAAGAAAACTGTAACAAAAATTCCCTAAATTAATTTTAAATTAAAGATAACAGAATAAAGAAAATTCAGGAAAAGAAAACACAATTTTTAGACTTTTTATGAATTTTATATATTTTTTTGAAGGTTTTTAGAGTTTTATAATTTTTAGGAGTTTTGTTTTATATTTTTTAATGATTTTTGGTATTAAATTAAAACACACCAAAATATGCAAAATATATTTTTTTGTGATTTTTCTGGAGTGTTTTTATATTTTTTATGGATTTTATAAGCTAGACAGTGCATAAAATGGCTATTTTTTATTTTTAATAAATATTAAAATGCAATAATTATAAAAAAAAATAAAATATGCTGTTAAACTACTATGCAACAGAGACTTAATGTGATTTTTGGGGATTTTTGTGGGGTTTTATAGATGCATGCAAAAAACACAAGAAGCAAAGACAAAATACATGTTTGCAGGGGTATTTTGGTAATATAACAAAGTTGAGGGGCCTAGGCACAAATTTTCCACAAAAAATTATAAGTCAATAGCAAACTTTCTGGACTAGAAAGAAATGCTCAAAGTCGTGAGGATACAAGTACAAAAATCCCTCAAAACACGTGTTAAACACGCGCCTGTCAGGGGTAAACTCGCAATTACCAAAAATGTCGAGGGCTTAATTGCAAAATTCCAGAAGTTTTTATACTGCAGTCCAACGTTTTAGCATTAAAAATACATAAGCAAAAACCCGGGGGCCCTTTTGCAAAATCCCCACCCTCGTGCGTGCAACGCACGCGCCTGGGGAGGACTAAATAATAATTACCCAAAACGCGAGGGCTAAAATGCAACAATTACAAAAAATTTTAAAGAGCAGACGAAAGTTTAAAGAGTCTTAAAGAAATACAAAAATAGCTGGGTTTAAGTCGCAAAATACCCAGGCCCGGGCGCATCCGACGGCTCCTGCTCAATCTGGGATGCCTTGATGATTCGACGGCGAAGATGGCTGCTGAACGAACGGGGACGGACTCCACCGCTGCGACGTTCCTTCAGCAAGATCCTCCTTCTTCGGCGGTCCTTCATGCTCCAAAATAGCGCCCAATGCTCCTGCGGTCTTTCTTTATCTTTTGGAGGCGGCAAAAGGGGTGGAGGATCACCGTAGGTCCACCACGAAGTCGGAGACGGTGGCGGCCCTAGGATGCTCCGGCCAAAAACAAAATATCCTCCCAGGTGCGCGTGAAGCTCCAAGACCTACAAGACGAGTTAAGAGAATCGCGGGCAAAATGACACGACCCTCAAGCGGTGGAAGTGAAAGAAACGAGCTCACCGGAGCAAGCTCCTGTGAGGTGATGGCGGAGTTGAGCAAGGATGCGATGATCGGAATGGAAGGTGGCAAATGGTTTCTACAACTAATGGAAATAAAATCAAGCAAGAAAAATGAATAAAAATGCGAACCTCGAGCCAAGGAATGGCGAGATGGACCTCACGACGGCAAGCCAGAGATGGGGGTGGAGCGCCTCAAAAACCACCTCCTCGATCAACCTGATGGTAAGATGAGGGAGCTGTCACCTCCCTCAGTCAATTGGGCACCCAAGGAGGAGAGGGAAATGGTCCAAGAGGGTTCAAAAATGTGATGGAAGGTCGGGTGCCTTTTTGTACAATGTGGCCGAAGGGGCGAGAAGAACGAGGAACAGAGGGATGTACAGCGGTCCAATCCCCAATAAAACACATAGGCATGTATCCTTGATATATGGGGAGAAAAGGTCAAGAAGGAAGTAAGGTCAAATGGTGAAAGATGCGCTCTCCAAAATTCGGAGAAAACGCCAAAAAACCAATATCTGACACAGTGCAGGGGGCATGTCAGAGAACTGGTCAACATGGCCCAAAGAACGAAGAACATAGGCTACACCCGTGATCCAATCCTCAAGATGATAGCTGGGCGTGTATGGTGGATATATGGTGAACAAAAGTCAAGAAGGACATAGGGCCAAATAATGAAAGATGCGGCCTCGAAAAATAGGAGAAAATGGCTAAAAACGCAGCTTTGACGGGCTGCAGGAGCAGACCAGGGAGTTGACCAGCGGGTCAACTTCCACCTGGTTGGTCCACGTGGACCAACCAGAAAAATCCCTGGGAAAAATATTTGTAAATTCAATTAAAAATAGCAAATCAATTTATTATTGTTTGGTTATTGAATAAAAAATGTTCCTTATTTTATTAATTATTTTATAGTGATTTTTATTTATTTTTATGGGGTGTGTAATTACAAGTTACCATTTATACCCCTTATAGGTATCTTTATCTATATATTGAAGTATTTTATTTTTATTTTGTATATTTAACTTATTCATTTATGTTTATTATTTTATAAATTTATAAAGTATTTTATACACTTAAATACATTTTTATTTTATTTTTCTGAAGTGATTTGTATACTTAATAAAATAAAAGTATAGTTTATGTAGATATATTTACATGTATAATACCTATGTATTTTATATACAAGTATTTTATTTTGAGTTTTCTTTGAGTTTTTGTTCTGATTTTAATATACAAATATATTATAAGTAATATTTACAAAATTATAAACTATAAAAATACAAAAATAATGAATAAATAATAAATTGAATATTTTAATCTGTACAAGTATACAATAGGGGTCCAAAACTTAACTTTCAAACCGTAGCTCCGCCAAATGCGAAACCACCGCCATTAAATAGATTATTTTGAATTATATACAATTAAAGGTGAGTTTGATGTATTTGGAGCTTTCATTTGTGAGATACGGGTCTGGGAAGTTGGGATTCTGGATTTTTATTCAGACCATAACTTTTTATCTATGTATTATTTTTTAGTGAAATCAATTTTGTATTTTTCTTTATTTAATTATCTACAACTTTCATGAACAAAGTTTCTTTATTTGATGTATAAAAAGTGGAACCAAAAATAGGTCCCAAAATGAATAAAGAATGAATGAAATAGAAGCCCTTATCTCCCCTACTTTATTCCTTGTCGACCTATTCATTAAGATGCCTAGGTCTCGGGGTTTCGGGTCATAAAATATTTACAATATTTTATTCTTTTTCTTTTCTTTTCTTTATTCTATAATTTTGGCATTAAAAATAGTATTTTATACACTTTTTACACACATATGCATGAATGCTAAAATGCATGAATTAAGCCTATTTACACGCATTTACTAGGGTTTTTAAGGCCAAAATGATAGAATAAAGATGATGAAACATAGATTCATCATCCCCCTATACTTGCCTTTGCTAGTCCCTAGCAAACACTTATGCAATAAGGGCAGAAAAGAAAAACAAAGAAAAGAAAAAGAAGAAGCTGGATTAAGTGTAATTATCAAACTTGTCTTCACAAAATCAAAGTTTGGAGCTTAAGTCGGACCTTTGGAATTTTAGTGCGGGCGGAACCTTATTGAGAACCGAATTTGAAATCCAACAGTCCTTGAGAATCCCAAAACTCTGCCCAAGTCTCCTCAATAGCCAGGTCAGAAATACTTCAACTCATACGCAAATCCTTACGACTATGAATCTGACTCGTACAGTGTAAGTGATAGTGGCTCTCCCCAACTAGAATGACAAAGAGACTGGCTTCTCCAGTACGACAACCCAATGATTCCCCAATCCAACAACTCCATCCTCGAGGAGCGGGGTATTCCCTTCTAAGTTCAAGTGGCAACCAGCTCAAGAGGAGGGGGTGAAGAGAAGAATGGACGGTAGCCAGTGTAGCTACCTATCCTAGGATGCAAGACCAGTGTAGTCAAGTCATCCAGCTGCAGGCTCACATGATATGACTTTGGAACTCAAGCTTGCTTATTGACTTCACAACATATATACATACTTTGCAGGCATTTTATTTTTGTACAGGCTTGTCTCTTTTTTTTTCTCTTTTTTTTCTTTTTTTTGAAATACTATTCACAGCAGCATTTACATAGGGAGTTTTTCCTCTTGAGCCAGTAGACTATCCCTCTTTTGAAGCTTTATCGCAACCCACACTCTCCTGTCTTTAGAATTCCTCATCACTGGACGGGTTGGGGTGCACTTCCCTCCCTAGAGGAGGACAAATGTTTCCACTTGTGTGTGTCTCATACCGGCAAATCCGATCCCCTCACCACTCCAACTGAGTTGAGCCATGTGAAAGGTGCAGGTGTCCAAGTTAGGTCATTATCAACAAGAATCGTGCGTGTGCTCCGAAATACTCTACTTAGGCAGTCAAGAATCCATTGAACCAAGTCTCATGATCCTCAAAGAATTAAGTCAACTAGACCTGAAGTACCTCAAACCCAGTTCCTATAAGGTTCCTGTTTTTAAGTAGATTTTAAGGTCCAATCAAGCTCCAATCTCCGGATTTTACTTAGACTCGTTCAACTATCAAACTCAATCCGAAAAATGTTCATGCTATGCAAATGATATGAAGAATGCAGAAAATATTTTTGTGATGCAATTTTCAAGATTTTGAACTTTTTATGGTTTTTTGAAAAGATGATGATGATGATGATGCATATGTAATTTTTTGTATTTTTCAAAAAGATTTTTCGAATGTTTTTGGATTTTAATTTTTGCAAATGTTTTTGGGATTTTTGAAAATAAAAAGATTTTGGCTGAAAACTAGGTGAAAATATGTACACGGGAGTGCTTCTTATATTTACAAGAAGTGGATTTTAAGAATTTACAAGGGTAAGTGATCAATTTTATACATATATATAATGTATTTTGGTGAGATGTATGTATTCCTCAAACTTATTTGACACATGTTTTTCAAACAATTTTTGAAAACTATAGTCCAAAATAACTTTTACAAACATTTTTGCAAACATGAACACACATTTGAAAATCATCTTGCAAAGGTTTTTCAAACAGTATATATATATTTTTCAAAATATTTTTGCAACCATTTTTTAAACCATTTGCAAATCATTTTTCAAACATTTTATTTCACACAAAGAAAATAAATTTTACAAACCACACATTTTTACAAAGGTTGAAAACATGTAACAAAATATTTTCAAAATAGTTTTCAATAAATGTTCACAAAGATTTTCAAACTATTTTTCAAACATTTTGCAAAAAACATTTTCACCTGATTTATTAATCAGTAAATACAAAAAGAATTTGAGGAATAACCACATCTTTTTATTAAGGATTTTTAAAGAATTTTAAAGAATTATTAGCCATATTTATTAGGAAAATACGAGAGTACGAGTTATGGCTAAAGTATATACGTAGTATATACGACCCCCCTATACTTAGCTTGAGCTATGTCCTCATAGATCGGAGAGAAAAGAGAAGACATAACTCGTACTAAGTATAGACAAGTCTAAAGAATAAATGAATACGAGATGAATGAACGAATGAGAAGTTGACCGTCCCCCCTATACTTGGATCAAATAATCCTAAGTATAGCAGACTGTACACAAAGCAGGGAGGGTCAAGGGTGGGAGTGAACAGATCGTACTCAGATTGTCTCCCCCTATACTTAGGGTAAGATATCCCTAAGTATAGACAAGAAGAGGAGACAATGGAGAGGATCAAAGAATGGAAATACTCGGGGTGCACACCCCCCTATACTTAGGATAAAGAACGTCCTAAGTATAGAAAACTGTCTACAAGGGGCGACACCTTTTTGATAGATAACGAAAATAGACTAGGAAAAGAAGAAAATAAGAAAATAAGAAAAGAGATGAAGAGATCATGGGGTTGTACACACCACTCCCCCTATACTTAGGGTAAAAGAAGCCCTAAGTATAGGAAACAACAAGAGTGATGAAACGGAACGAAGAATGAACACTTGGCTCGTCCACCCCCCTATACTTAGGACAAAGTACGTCCTACGCAAGGCAAACACGAGAATGGGTGGATGAGCGAAACGAAAGATGGACAGAGATGAATGAATATACAACAAATATGGATGTACACATGGTCAAGAAGGTAGAAAGCGAACCTTCTTGCGGGACCGTTGAGGAATGGATCTGGTGTGATGCAGGTCGACATCGGGGTCCACAGTGGACGGAAGCTGATCAGGGTCAACAGAGTGTATGTCCTCAGGGGCCCTAGGGTGAGAAGGCACAAACTGGTGAGTGAAAGAAGTATGGCTAGGTCCGACCTTAAGAGTCTCGCTGATATCGAAGTGGAATGGGACGAACTCATCATCATCGAAAGTAGTGTAATCAGAGTCATCATGCGAGGTCTCGTCCAGGTCAAAGCCAAAAGGCACGAACTCATCAGTGGAAGTAGTCGAACTCTGTTCGTCCTCTATAATCTCAACCGGATCATCTTTCTCATCAAAAGGCCCGAATTCCCGAATAAAAGCAATCAAATCAAATTCAGCCTTTGGCTCATCTGAATCTAAATGAACAGGAGTGGACTCATCAGTGGAAGTAGTCAAAACGTGTCCGTCCTGTCTGGTCTCTACCTCTGCCCTCCGCTCAATGGTGTCAATCGTGTAAATCCTGCGGATGTCATCAACACAATGCCAATCACAAGAAGCAGAAACACCAAGGGCTATGCTTTCCGAGCCTTCCTCCTTGGAGAGGAATTCTCAGGTCTCAACATCGGTCATGAAGAAAGTCTCTCTGATATCCTCATAAAGGTCATAGTCCTCGGGGTCAGCCAAGACAGTTGTGGTCACATCAGGTGCAGGTCTCTAGTCAACGGTGGGTATGGTGATCAACACTTCGCTCTCGTCAGCAGGACTGAAGCGAATCTCTCCTGATTCGTAATCAATAACGACCCTCGCGGAGGCGAGGAATGGTCATCCCAAGATGATTGGAGAATGCTCCCCTGTGGAGGTCTCCATGGGCAATACGACAAAGTCAACATTGTAGCTCATGCCCTGAATCGAGATGACGGTGTTTTCAAGGATACCCTTCGACCTCTTAATGGATCCATCAGCAAATTGAATGATCATCCTGGTTTTCTTTAGAGGCCCTAAGTGAAGAGACTGTACCAGCGAGAAAGGTATGATGCTAATCGAAGCACCGCCGTCGAGGAGAGTGTGATCACAAGTGAAGTCAGAGATGGTGCAAGTGATGAAAGGTGTGGCTATGTTCTTTTTCCTAGGAATGGGACGGTGTGTGATGGCGTAGGCAGTGGCCATGGTCAAGATATGACGCTCAGATCTACTCCTCCGCTTTCTTTTCTTATGAGGCGCAGATAATTGTTTCATGGCCTGCTGAAGTGGGGCACGGATCATCTCATGAATAGTGGCCACCACTTCGGGTTCAGTCAACATTTTTTTGAATTTTTGGACCTCCTCCATACAAGGGAGAAGGTCGGAATCAGCATATACACGAGGCATGCCAAGAGCAGTATGTATAGTGGCATCCTCGGGGTCAAAGTTGGGACAAGGTGTGAAAGGATATGCGGTCAAAGGGTCTGGCAAGTGAGCACTCTCCTCACAGTCTGAATCAAGCAAGTGTCTCCCGAACTCTTTTTTTATTTTTTAATTTTTCTCATTTTTTTGTGTTTTGGGCGATTGCAAGCTCTCATGGTAATCCTCAAATGATTCCAAATCAGATCGTGAAGCATCGATGTGGCTCTTATTCATGCAAGTGAGGTCGTCAATCCTCGAATTCATTTGCTCCATGAACTGGGTCAGGGTCTCAAGTGAGGACATCGTGAGAGGTGACTCCAACAGGTCAGACTCAGATGGATGTGAAGGTGGAGGCGGAGGTGGGTGTGGATAGAAGTCCGAGGTCTGATACTGTGACTGAGGCGGGTATGTACAAAAGTCAGGAAAAAAAGTAGGAGGAGGATCCTCCTGATAAAAGGGAGGTGGACCTGCTGGAGTGAACGAAAGATCCGCAAAGTCCGGATAAGATGCGCTCCAGGGGTCCATCTCGAAAACAAAATGAAATGATTCGGGGGAGCACGAAGGTCAAGTCAAGAGAGTGAAGAAAGAGGCGCAAATGCGCTGAGGCGATCTAGGACACACACAAAACAATCACAAACAAAAATGAAATGAATCAAACCCTCAATTCACCTACTCAACTCGGTAGAGACCGCAAAGAGCGTTCTTTTTATCTTGTTTGTTTTAGAGTTAGGTGAGAAGTCAAAGATTTGCACAAACACTTAGGGGGCTGAAAATAGGATTTGGGCTCTAACCTTAGTGTGTGCGTGAGCAATGTAAAACGAAGACAATGAGGGGATTACTCGCCCCAATACAAGATTTTCTTTTTGATTGATTTTAGGGTCAAGTAATGTTAGTAGTCCCAATTTTATAATTATCACTTTTTTTGGATTTTTAGTGAGTAATGCACGCGCCTAACGAGGAGTCAATTCCTTTAAGATCCTAGGTTGGCAAAATCAGGGGTAGAGAGACGGAAAAGCAATGCAAGCGGCAAAACGATGATGAATGCTAAAGCGTAAATGCTCACCTTGCCTCCAGCACTCTACATGCAAGGATGCTCAGCAGAATTGAAACCTATCTATATGCAAATGCAAGCTGATGAAATCGTCCTAAGTTTCAGAAATTGCTATTAGCGGGAAGCACCACAAGTTGACCACAAATCTTCAATCCTAGAGTCCGGTCTAGGCTCACCCCTCCTCCTCTCGACAAATCGAGTTCAGGAGAAGCGCTTGGCAGGGTGAGCTCGCGGCGCGGCGGCTCGAAGATAGTGAATCAACTGTTTAAAAATTGACTAAGTCCAAACGATACTATATGCACATGCAAATATATTAGGTGTTTGGCCTTAATCTATCGCAAGCAACTCCTAAAGCTAGGGGCTCAATCACACAAAATAAATAAAATCGAAAACAAAACAAAATAAAAAGAATGCGAAGAAAGCCGATAAAAATTGCGGCGAGCCCCCAAGTGAACAATCACTTGGAAATTAGGCTCAAGAGTGTCCAATGTCCGGGGGTACCTGTATTATTACAAATATAGAGTCTCTCTCTCACTACAAATTACAAAAATAAATGCAAGGAAATAAATGCTAAGGAGTTGTTTTCAAAATTCCCTCCAAGTCTGCCTTAGTGCGAAGCAAAAAGCCGCCTCACATGGTTGCACGAGCGCTCCTAGAAAGGAGTGCCTCCCTCGATCCGCGTACCTCGCACAAAGTTAAACAAGAGGGTGGTTAGACAATTCAAATGGTATATCAAAAATAAGGAGAGTAAATTAAGCAAAAAGAAAAGCCGTGAAATAAAAAATCAATCACAATCACAAACAAGACCCGAACTAAGCGTTGTTGCTCCCCGGCAATGGCGCCATTTGTTGAACACGAAAATTGGGAGGTCGTGTTTGTTCACAAGGCGAACCAACAGTCGCTGATTTGACCTCCAGCGAAATCCGCAATTCAAACAACAATTAACCCACAACAAGTAAATCAAGCAATGAAAGTAAATGTGTGGAGTTAAAATTTATTATAACTCTACAACAAGATGTGTATAGTGCAAGTATGTGTAGAGGTCGAACACAGGGAGCAGAAAGGATAGATCGGGGAAAAATGCTCAAAATGTGTGTGTGTGTGTGTGTGTGTGTTCAAGTGTCTGCTATGCTATTTTTTGTGGATTTTTGGACTTTATATATATATATATATTTTAATTTTTAATTTTATAATTTTGTATTTTGATTTTTAATTTACTGATTTTATATTTTCTTTTTATATTTTATATTTTTTTATATTTTTTCAATATTGGAATATAAAACAATATAATAAAAGGGGCGACAAAATATTTATAAAAATGAGCAAAAATAGTCAAAAATTCAGAAATAAAGTCTTTTTGGTATTTTTATAATTTTTTACTGTTTTTATGATTTTGGGTATTTTTCAGAGTGCTTTTGGTATTTTTAAAGGGTGAAAAAGAGAAAACAGTGGATAAAATACAAGGCTGAAACTAAAATGGAGAAATAAAATAGAAAACTGTAACAAAAATTCCCCAAATTAATTTTAAATTAAAGATAACAGAATAAAGAAAATTCAGGAAAAGAAAACACAATTTTTAGATTTTTTATGAATTTTATATATTTTTTTGAAGGTTTTTAGAGTTTTATAATTTTTAGGAGTTTTGTTTTATATTTTTTAATGATTTTTGGTCTGAAATTAAAACACCAAAATATGCAAAATATATTTTTTTGGGATTTTTCTGGAGTGTTTTCACTTTTTTATGGATTTTATAAGCTAGACAGTGCACAAAATGGCTATTTTTGATTTTTAATAAATATTAAAATGCAATAATTATAAAAAAATAAAAATATGCCGTTAAACTACTATGCAACAGAGACTTAATGTGATTTCTGGGGATTTTTTGGGGTTTTATAGATGCATGCAAAAAATACAAGAAGCAAAGAGAAAATACATGTTTGCAGGGGTATTTTGGTAATATAACAAAGTTGAGGGGCCTAGGCACAAATTTTCCACAAAATATTATAAGTCAATAGCAAACTTTCTGGACTATAAAGAAATGCTCAAAGTCATGAGGATACAAGTACAAAAATCCCTCAAAACACGTGCTAAACACGCGCCTGTCAGAGGTAAACTCGCAATTACCAAAAATGTCGAGGGCTTAATTGCAAAATTCCAGAAGTTTTTATACTGCAGTCCAATATTTTAGCATTAAAAATACATAAGCAAAAACCCGGGGGCCCTTTTGCAAAATCCCCACCCTCGCGCGTGCAACGCACGCGCCTGGGGAGGACTAAATAATAATTACCCAAAACGCGGGGGCTAAAATGCAACAATTACAAAAAATTTTAAACAGCAGACGAAAGTTTAAAGAGTCTTAAAGAAATACAAAAATAGTTGGGTTTAAGTCGCAAAATACCCAGGCCCGGACGCATCCGACGGCTCCTGCTCAATCTGGGACGCCTTGATGATTCGACGGCGAAGATGGCTGCTGGACGAATGGGGACGGACTCCACCGCTGCGACGTTCCTTCAGCAAGATCCTCCTTCTCCGGCGGTCCTTCGTGCTCCAAAATAGCGCCCAATGCTCCTGTGGTCTTTCTTTATCTTCTGGAGGCGACAAAAGGGGTGGAGGATCACCGTAGGTCCACCACGAAGTCGGAGACGGTGGCGGCCCTAGGATGCTCCGGCCAACAACAAAATATCCTCCCAGGTGCGCGTGAAGCTCCAAGACCTACAAGACGAGTTAAGAGAATCGTGGGCAAAATGCCTCGACCCTCAAGCGGTGGAAGTGAAAGAAACGAGCTCACCGGAGCAAGCTCCTGTGAGGTGATGGCGGAGTTGAGCAAGGATGCGATGATCGGAATGGAAGGTGGCAAATGGTTTCTACAACTAATGGAAATAAAATCAAACAAGAAAAATGAATAAAAATGCGAACCTCGAGCCAAGGAATGGCGAGATGGACCTCACGACGGCAAGCCGGAGATGGGGGTGGAGCGCCTCAAAAACCACCTCATCGATCAACTTGATGGTAAGATGAGGGAGTTGTCACCTCCCTCGGTCAATTGGGCACCCAAGGAGGAGAGGGCAATGGTCCAAGAGGGTTCAAAAATGTGATGGAAGGTCGGGTGCCTTTTTGTACAATGTGGGCGAAGGGGCGAGAAGAACGAGGAACAGAGGGATGCACATCGGTCCAATCCCCAATAAAACACATAGGCGTGTATCCTTGATATATGGGGAGAAAAAGTCAAGAAGAAAGTAAGGTCAAATGGTGAAAGATGCGCTCTCCAAAATTCAGAGAAAACGCCAAAAAACCAATATCTGACATAGTGCAGGGGGCATGTCGGAGAGCTGGTCAGCATGGCCCAAAGAACGAAGAAAATAGGCTACACCCGTGATCCAATCCTCAAGATGATAGATGGGCGTGTATGGTGGATATATGGTGAACAAAAGTCAAGAAGGATATAGGGTCAAATAATGAAAGATGCGGCCTCGAAAAATAGGAGAAAATGGCTAAAAACGCAGCTTTGACGGGCTGCAGGAGCAGACCAGGGAGTTGACCAGCGGGTCAACTTCCACCTGGTTGGTCCACGTGGACCAACCAGAAAAATCCCTGGGAAAAATATTTGTATATTCAATTAAAAATAGCAAATCAATTTATTATTTTCTGGTTATTGAATAAAAAATGTTCATTATTTTATTAATTATTTTATAGTGATTTTTATTTATTTTTATGGGGTGTGTAATTACAAGTTACCATTTATACCCCTTATAGGTATCTTTATCTATATATTGAAGTATTTTATTTTTATTTTGTATATTTAACTTATTCATTTATGTTTATTATTTTATAAATTTATAAAATATTTTTATACACTTAAATACATTTTTATTTTATTTTTTTGAAGTGATTTCTATACTTAATAAAATAAAAGTATAGTTTATGTAGGTATATTTACATGTATAATACCTATGTATTTTATATACAAGTATTTTATTTTGAGTTTTCTTTGAGTTTTTGTTTTGATTTTAATATAAAAATATATTATAAGTAATATTTACTAAATTATAAAGTATAAAAATACAAAAATAATGAATAAATAATAAATTGAATATTTTAATATGTACAAGTATACAATAGGGGTCCAAAACTCAACTTTCAAACCGTAGCTCCGCCAAATGCGAAACCACTGCCATTAAATAGCTTATTTTGAATTATATACAATTAAAGTAGTTTGATGTATTTGGAGCTTTCATTTGTGAGATACGGGTCTGGGAAGTTGGGATTCTGGATTTTTATTCAGACCATAACTTTTTATCTGTGTATTATTTTTTAGTGAAATCAATTTTGTATTTTTCTTTATTTAATTATCTACAACTTTCATGAACAAAGTTCCTTTATTTGATGTATAAAATGTGGAACCAAAAATAGGTCCCAAAATGAATAAAGAATGAATGAAATAGAAGCCCTTATCTCCCCCTACTTTATTCCTTGTCGACCTATTCATTAAGATGCCTAGGTCTCGGGGTTTCGAGTCATAAAATATTTACAATATTTTATTCTTTTTTCTTTTCTTTTCTTTATTCTATAATTTTGGCATTGAAAACAGTATTTTATACACTTTTTACACACATATGCATGAATGCTAAAATGCATGAATTAAGCCTATTTACACGCATTTACTAGGGTTTTTAAGGCCAAAATGATAGAATAAAGATGATGAAACATAGATTCATCACCTAGTATTGAGGATTAGGTCTAAAGGAGAGTCTCTTGGATTAGAACTATGGGTGATGTCTAGACTTGACTCTCATGAATGCAGTACACTAAAAATCATATCCTTATATTATATGTACAAACAGAGAGTCTGAAATTTAGAGAAGTTGGATTCCTTTTGATTAAAGCTTGGTTGAGCCCATAATTTTAGGGTCACTCAAATTAAGAGTCTTCTATGAATTAAGCCTTGAAAATACACATGCACAGTCAGGGATATAATCAACTAAGTCATTCATTCATGCTCGGGGACGAGCATGGTCTAAGTATAGGGGTATGATGAATCTCGTATTCATCATGCTAAAATTGGTCATTTAGGCTATGTTCCCCATCATTCACTTGTATTTAATCATTAATAGAGCATTATTAGCCATCATGCATGTGTAAGTAATATTTGCATTTCATCATGCATAATTGCATTTTAAATCCCAAGTGTAAATTAGCCCAAAAAGCCGCTATCTCACTTTTGTAAATAATTCATACTAACTCCGATTGACCCAAAACCACCTCCATTGTGTAGATATTACTAACCTTATTAAATAAAAAATACAAAAAAAAATACTAACCCCAATAAGTGTCAAATAATCTCAAAGTCAAATTTCACATCTGACGGACTAAAATGAGCATATCTCCCACATATAGTGTCCGATTTTGATCTACTCACTTTTAAAGTACTCCATTTTAAATACCTTCAAAACAAGACCAATTTCGTAAAATTCGGAGCTCATTGGTGAAAGTTGGGTTTTGGGTCTCTTTTGCGCATTTTGACTTTTTGCTATTTTTGACCTCAGTTTTTATGTCCTTAATTAACTCTTTTAATTTTATTTCTTCTTCATTTGTGTTCTTTGATGAAAGTTTTATTAAGCGACACAAAAATCCAAATCAAGATCAAAACTGAAATCAAAGAAATTGACTGAGTCCAAGCGTTCGTTGTCGGTCTGTACAAAAGTTGTGTGTTTCTTACTTTTATTTTATTTTCCTATTTTCTTATTTACTAAAATAAAAAAAAATTAGATTAATGTGTAATTAATTTTCTTGTATTTTATCGTATTTTTTCTATAATTTTTATCCTCTCTAAAGTCACCAAAAAAATACAAAACCCCCAAAACCCGGTTTTCTATACACATGGAGAACCACCAAAAATACTACTTCGCACAGATGACCTCTTTTGCTGCTAAATTCTTCATGAAAGTTGTAGATCTCGACGAGACGAACAACTTTTGTGAAGGAAATTTTTCAATCAGATGTCTCCTTCTTCTTCTTCTCCATCCTTAAAGTTGAAATTTTTTTGGGGCACCACGTGGCAGCCCCTGGACGTGCCATGTGGCTCCCCCATCTATCTCTCTCTCCTGGCCCCCCAGGTCACGTGCCCAGCACGTGACCAGGGCTTCCCCTACCTCCAGCCATTAGCAAAAAAACATCACCCCTCGCTGCAGCTCCACCACCTCTCCTCGTAACGGCCACCGCACCCCCTTCCACCGGTCGTTACGAGGCCACTCGCCATCCCCTCCACGTAACGCCTCTGATCACCCTCCTATAAAAACCTCTCCTCATTGACCAAAAACCCCATCCGCCTTTCCCTGCAGGTGCCGGTGATAGCGGCCCAACCTCCCGGCGTGATTAAGAGCTCCAAGCTCTGTTGCAGCCTCATCGAGCTGCTGAGCTCGCCATCTTGCCGAGTGGCTCGAGCAAGAACACCGGGAGTCAGCCCCTGCTCCTTTTTTCCCAGGCACCTCATCCATCCTTTCCCAGGTAAACCCCATTACTTCCTCCTTATCCCTATTTCTTTTTCTCTTTCATTACAGTTGCCCTTTTATTTCTCAACTAGGGTGATCTGCCCATCCAAATCTGAACGACTCGACCATTCCGCCTTCACCTCTCAGTCCCCTCGCTTCGTTTTTACCCCACACAACCTCTCCTTATCAGCTCATAGAAGCTGAGGTTCTGCTCATATTCCTTCAATCTAAAGGAGCTCCATCCCCTTCCTTTTCTTGCGGTAATACCAAGGTAGAGCCACATTAGCTCGCATTGGATCTTTAGCTTCTTGCAGGTCGTCCAGGAACCCATCTAAGTAGCAATGAGGATCACTCCATCCGAGCTCCGTCCCTCTCTTTGTTTGTTGGAATTTTAGAAGCAAATCAATGTGGTCCACCATTTTTGGGTCTGCTCCTAGTCTCCTCCGCCCCTCCGGTGACAGCGGAGGGGCGGAACGTCGAGGCGAAGACGGAGCTCTCCTGGTGTCGACCCGCGGCGCCTCCGTCGCGTATCGGTGACCTCCGGTCACCGTTGAGCCCCTTGCCAGGGCCGGGCAGGCCAGGGCCACGACCCCCGAGCTCCATTGGAGCTCAATCCCAGGTCAATTCCTCCGCCAACTCCTCGCTCCGGCGAGGAGATTTTTATTCTTGTTTTTCTCTAATTTCCCTCCGCCGATAGCCACCATCACCCTATTCTGACACCCCCACCAGCTTCGCAACGCCACCCTCGTCTTCGCCGACCATCCTTTCCCTTCTCCAGACTCCCAATCGCTTCGACCCACCTCCTCCTCCACCTCCGATCACCCCAAGGCCACCACTCACCTCACAAAACACTCACGCACTGATGAATACCCATTCATCACTCTTTATTCTTATATTTTAGCTACAAAAACCTGTGCAAATGCATGTAGATATGTGTAAATAGGAAAAGTTAGCAAAAGCATGCATCTTGTAAATACTTATAATTAGCATGTTTTTGTGCAAAAATAAAAGAATAAAGATGAAAAAGAAAAAGAGGGAAATATTTAGAATAAATATTGAGCAACCTAACCCAAGGGAGGGCTCAGCATGGGCCTGACCGCATAAAAGCCAAGTAGAGGGAGATAGGGGCTCATGTGTATATATATTTGTAAATAAATAAAATTATATTTTCCTCACCCAAAAATATGATTGTACATATTTTGTATATATTTATAAACTATTGAAAACAAAATAAAAATTTAAAAATCAAAAAGACCAAAAATATCCCTTCACCATGTACATAGACCACCTTCTTTATTTATTTAACCTTATAAATAAATAAAATTATTTTCGAAACTTTTTGTAAATATTCTATGTTATATATTGTAAATAACATAAATAAAAAGAATCAAAACAAAAATCAAATAAAAATAACAAAAATAAATTACAAAAATATATTGTATATATGCCATGTATATAAATGTATATATCTATTTATTTCACCTATATATATAAATAATAAAAATCAAATAAAAATATCCTTTTATTCCTCATTTTATTCTATAAATAAATAAAATATAAAATAGGAATAAAAATGTACAAAAATAACTAATTAAAAATCAAAATTAAAAACCCTATATTGTACATATACCTATATATAGCCCTAATATGTAAATACCTTATTTTTATTCCCAATAATTAATTAAAAATCACCAAAAAATAGATAAAATAAAGTAAATATTTTTCATGTTTTAAGTTTTTCGAAATTCGGCCATTTTATGGCCCAAAAAAATCAAATAAAAATTCAAAGCTTGGCGGGCTCTGATTGGTCCACGGGGGATTGTTGACCCCCGGTCAACTCCCCCCCCAGGACCACCAGAGCCGGGTCCTCTGTGCCCGACCCGTTTTCTCCCATTTTTCCACAGATGACCCGATCGCCAACCCCCCAAATCCCGGGTCCGGATCACTCCACTCGCATCCGGCATCCTCGCCGGAGCCGCTCCCTCGGGATCCGCGCGCTCCTGAGCTCGCCCGATCACCATCTTTCCGGACCCCTAGCTGTATATAGCCTGAGCTCCGCCCCCATTTTCACGCATCTTTGGCTCTCCACCCTTTATCCCGTGACCTCCATAGCGATCCCTGAGGTGACAGCTCGCGATTGCCCTTGTCGCAGTGAGGAGGGGGTGGCCGGACCACTGATCCGGCGACTTTGCGCCGCCGTGCTCCGCCCCGTGCAGGAGCTCGAGCCTCAGGCCTTGGCGACCTTCGAGGCAACGACCAGGAGCTGCCTAAGCTCCAGCACAGCCTTCCACACCACCCAGGTAACCTTCTAGCCTTCCTGTTTAGCTTAATTTTGAGTTACCCCCAAATCATAGTTCCGCCGAGTTCCGTCGATTCTGGCGATATCGCACATCTTTTCGATCATCGGAACCTACGCTCACCATCGCCATCCCTCCGCGCACATTCTTCGCCCCTTCGTTCAACCCAGCTCGCACAGGAGCTGGGGTTCGAGCTCCTCCATCCTCCGTTCGCCGGAGCTCGCTCGCCCCGACCCACAGCTCACCTTCACCCCACCTAACCGGGTCGAGGCACTTTGCCCTCGACCCGCGAAGCTCTTGAGCTATTTTGCAGGTCAAGAGGAGGCCATCTGAGGCCTCCCCACATCCAGGCCAGGAGCTCCCTTCCGTCGACCTCGCCGGAGCCCCTCCAGGGCTCGGCTGGGCCATCGGAGGGCACCACCAGCTGCGGGACGACATCGTCGACCTTCTCCGATCTTCAGAGGCAGCTGAGGAGGACCACAGTACGCGCACGAGGCCGGCGAAGCTCGCCGGATGAGTGTTCTTCCAGTATCCTCCACCGCCGTCCGATCGCCCGCAAGCTCCAGGTTTCATCTTGATCGTCCATCCACGAAGGAGCAGCCACCGCCCGATCATCCAGAGGGGCGATCTGGACCGTTAGAGCAGAGGAGAGAACCACCAGCACCCGAGGCCGTCCGATCACCCACGTGTCCTCCTCTGCGCCGTCGATCAGGCTCACGTGCGGACGAAGAGAAGCGCCAGCCATCCGAGACCGTCAGATCAGCTACGTGGCGCTCATCCAGTCGTCGACGTAATAAAGGGGTAAATTACCTTAGGCCCCCTCTTAGTTTCTGTTTTACGTGTCAGTCCTGTAAATATTTTAGGAGTTTTATTTACGTAGGGTTAATTGCACATTGGACCTCGTGCTTGTTAATATTTGCACTTATGCCCCTGTATGTGTGAGTCACGTGCTTCGTCACGTGTAGTTTTGGTTTAATTGCAACTATTATCCTGTAGTTCTGGTTGCTTTATGAATGAATAGAAACTTTCTGGTATTTGCACCTATGCCCCTGTGAGTGCTTTATTTGCGCATGTGCGTCTTTTGAGTGGGTTATTTGCAACATAGCCCCTGGACTTTTTGGTACGAGTTACCAAAAGGTCCTAGGACTTGTTTTTATTACCAGAAGGTCCCTGAGTGCCCCAGGCACGCGCCACGCGCGTGACTTGCTGGGAAAATTGCACCGGGACCCCCAGAACTTCGGGTATTTGCACTTAAGTCCCTGTGCACAGTGCCCCTTTTTGATTTTTGAATAAAATATCAAATCACCTCCAAATTCGATGAAAATTTGACACGTGGCTCCTGCCATGTTGTAGAATTTTTGAGAATTTTTGAGGACATTTTTGATTTTATTTGTTATTTTTAAAAATTCAAAAACATCTATTTTAGCTACTGTCTAGAATTAAAAATCCCAAAAAAATATAAAAACACCCCCAAAAATTCTAAAAAAATTAGTTACTGTTCTTTGTGTGCTCTTGATTTTCTAGCCAATTTTGGCTGTTTTTTTCATTGCTTAAAAACCCTAAAAATTCAAAAATACCTAAAAACTCATAAAAATCATAATAAATAAATTAAAAACCAAAAAACAATAATTTTGGTGCTCAAATTTTCCTTATTTTATCTAGTATACAGGAAAATTACCTCCAGGTCCCTCTGAGATCCTTAAATATTTTATCTTTGGGTTTTGGGCCTGGCTGGACAGTACCTTGTCTGTTTAGTACTGTTTGATTTTTAGAAAATAAAATACACCTTATAAAAATCCCAAAAATTCACCAAAAACACTAAAAAACCTAAAAAACATAAAAACAATTTTTCTTGATTTTTTGCTTGATTTTTGGTGCTTTTAATAATTAGCTAAAGTGTGCTTTTATTTGCTTTCTTTTATTTTCTTCACTTTTTAAAAAAATCCAAAAAATATAAAAATTATTAAAAACCACTAAAAAATCCTTGTATTTTATTTTATTTAATTTTTACTACTTCGTAGGCCTCTGGCCAACCCGTGCTCCTTGTGTTCGACCCTGGGTGCTATACCAGGTTAATCTCATAGCAGGACCGCTCTCTTTTGTGCTTGATTGATTTTACATGTTTTGAGTGGTTGATTTTTCTTGATATACCTAGTCTGAGTGATTGAGGTCGCAACGACCTATTTAGTACCTTTACCTTAGTCATTCGGATCGGTTATCACGCACCCACACACTTACTTCGGCTATATGCTAACGCTGCAGGAACTGTTGAATCGCCAGAGTTCGCATTGGAGCACCTTCGAGCTCCTCCCTTCCGGCGAAGCTTCATCGAGCGCCAACTCCGATAAGCCACGGAGCTTCGCCGTGCATCCAAGACCTCCGCCAGACTTTCCGCTATCTTCGCCGACCCTCAGACTACCCTCGGGAGCTTGGCAGAGCTCTTCGCGTGTCGCCGGAGCCCCGCCTCCTCCGGCGAACCACGGAGGAGGATGAAGCTACAGGCACCATCTGATCATCAGGATCGGACGGTCACGATGATGCCACGTGGTGGACCCGAGCCTCTTCCCCGACCTACAGGCTCGGGACATCCGAGCCTCGCGCCAAACCTTCAGAAGTGTCCACGTGGCCCGAACCTGCAGGGCTGACCCGAGCCTAGCCCCTCACGTGCAGCGCACGTCAGGTGCTGGGTAAATTGCAGAGAAGACCCAGTAACTTTTGGTATTTGCAAAATGGTCCTCCAGGCACGTGCGTCACGTGCGCGCCTGGGGTAATTTACAGGGAGGCCCTTCATACTTTTTGAAATTACAAAAAGGCCCTCGCGCATATGGGAAAATTGCATCCAGGCCTAGGCGATTTTTCATAATTGCATTTAGGTCCTTTCAGGGACCTAAATGCAATATTTATCCTTTATTATTATTGCATTTTTATTACAATTATGCCCTTGCACTATTTTTAACATAACTTGAGCATCGTAGGTCCAAATTGCATGATTTTAGTGTCGTTTTGATCCTTGTTTTATCCTCTACATTTTAGCATGCTTAATTGTCGCATTTACCCCTGTTTTAATTGAAGTGAGTTTTTATGTGGTAATTGAGACCCTGCTCTCCTCGGTTTGCTTTGATCTGATGACCGCGTTTATTGTTGTGATTAAATTGATACCGATTTCTATTTTTTTATCACGGTGTTCATATTTTTAGGGTATATTTGTGATATCTTGATCCGCATACCTCTACCTTCACATTTGCTCATGCATCACCTTAATTTGCATAAAAAATAAAAAAATGCACACATCATGGCATCGCTTTGTAAATAGCATAATTTGCATGAGGACCTGAAATTGAAATTAACCGACCTTGGACTTCATGAATCAAAATTTGATAAACATATTAAGTAGATGTGTCCCTGTGTTCGACCTTGGTAGACTTGCCAAGTTAAAATATTCCACGACATTCAAAGATCGTGGTTTTTGCTGAACCAAATTCGCCTCCTATACTAAGATGTTATTTTACATTATTAAAGAGGTGAATTTCGTGCTCATCATCCTCGTCACGTGCAGACCTCGTGCGTAGGGGTAATTTGCATTGAAACCCTCGCAGGTTTTCAAAATTGCAAAAATACCCCTGTGCGTGTGGAACTTTTACAGGGAAGGCCTTGATATTTATTTTAATTTCACTTTAGTCCTTCCCAGGGACTTGTTTGTATTTAATTTTTCATGTTTCTTTTCAGTTATGCCCTTGCTTTCTTTCTTGAATATCTTGAGCTTCATATGTCCGATTGAGTTGATTTCAGTTTCATTTTGAAGCTTGTTTGACGTACTTTTTAATGGCATATTTGTTCTCATGTTTTAACACTATGATCGCAATGTATTTCTTTAAACACCTCAAGTGTCTTTTATGCCTTATTGACAAACCTTGTAGTAAATGTCAAATGAGTTATTGCTTGATTTAAATTGGAAATTAACTAATGGTTTAAGTCGCTCATGATTTTTAATCAAGGGCTTGTTTGCTTTGCATTTTCATAGCATTCATTTGCATGATGAAAATAAAAATATAAAAAAATGCATGTTGACTTCTTTAATGCATTGTTGCCTTCTTACATGATTTGACCTATGGATTTCTAACTCAACACTTAGTTAAATAGATAAAAATCTGATTAATACGAGAAAGGCTCGTGTCCCTGAGTTCGACCTTGGTATCTTGCCAAGTAAAAAAATTTACGACCATCTTATTCTTATTGAAATATCAATGAGATGGTCTTTTGATAACCCATCTCGGCCCGACTGCGATGACGATTTCAAGTGTTAAAATAACACTATTAAAGGACCGAATTTGCGGTTCATCAGCGGTGTGGCTGCGCAAGTTCGTGCTGGAGCTTGGCGTAGTTTCCTCTGATACTCCCATCCCGCTACTCTGTGATAACACGGGAGCCATTGCCCAGGCGAAGGAGCCCAGATGGCATCAGAAGAGCAAGCACGTAGAAAGGAAATACCACATCATTCGGGAGATTCAAAAGCGTGGTGACATCATCATCACTAAGGTGGCCTCTGCCGACAATGTTGCTGATCCTCTTACCAAACCTCTGACATAGAAGGTTTTCGATCATTATGTAATGAGTATGGGTTTACGGATTGTTCCTGAATGGTTCTGAGGGCTAGTGGGAGATTGTTAGCAATGTGAGCCCGAGGCGAACCATTCCAGCAATAAATGTTATTGTAATAAATGATTTATCAATAAAAGTTATTGATTATGTTTCACTCCCTTTCTGAAATTGATTGAATGAATGCACTATAAGGTCCCTCTGTACAATATGGGTTATGTACCATGGCCAACTTGATAATCATACAGCTGTTGATTCATTGATTGAATCATAGAGGCTGATGCTTTGGATGAATATCTAAGGAGTTAGATAGAGGACTCATCAAGCATCATCAATGATTGACAAGTGATGATCTCCAGCCTGAGTAGGAGATGGCAATCCTTTCTCATTAGGCTGATATCGGATCGACCTCTTGATGCATGTCCTCTGCATGGGATCAGTGATTCAGAGGTATCAGATTAGTTGAGTCAATGGGTTGACTTAACGAGATCAAGATAACCAAAGACCTATGATGAATATTGTCACATCACAGGCAAACATCCTCTGACCAGAGATAGATGTATTGCTATATGTCTAAGTGTGTACATTTGGCAGACCAATAGGTTGATGACCTAACCAAGGTATATACACCGGCGAGCTGGTGTGAATGTAAGGGCATATGAGTAATACGATCTCTCAAAGGGATCATACAGGTTCACTTGTGAACCAGGAGACATGAGCTCACTCATGAGGTATTGGGACTGATCAAATTCCATGCATGGTCGTCATGCTTTAGAAGCATGACATGAATTTGAAGGTAAGATATATGCTTTGTGAAAGCATATAATCTGTACCATATCCCAAGGACCAAGATTGAGAAACTTAGTGATCATAGCATGAATATGACAGTGTAAAAGTGATCTATATCTTCAGGATGGTCATGAGTCTTCCAGTATGCAGGATGTACAGGTATTGGGAATACCTGAGGGTGATTTGATCATAAACGATTGTATAACCATGTCGCTTCCATTCCGAGGGAGTGATGAAACATGTCTATATGTGAGTGACTCCTCTCATTAGAGAAGTGACCTAATCTTAGTCCATATACTGGACATTGATCTGAATGAGATTCAGATACAATGAGAAGATTAGGTTTACGGTCTTGATTTAATCAAGCATCTATGAGAGGTCCATGGGATCTGGATTTGAGATGTGATCTCAATATCCAAGTCACTATACGTGGAACAATACAATCGCCCTGTCCTTATCTCCAAGTATCTGAGGAGAAATAACATTATTCTTGAAGGGTTCAAGAATAATTCCATAAGATCTAAGCATTGAGAAATTGATAATTAAATGTGATTTAATTATCATGATGCGTGAGGAATTATCCAATATAATTAAATGTGATTTAATTGTCATGGATAAGAATAATGTGGATAGAAATATCCAATTATTCATAATATATTATAAATATGATTTATAATGTATTAGAGAGAGCTAATTATAATTTATATTTGTTGATTAATTATTAATGTGTATTGGATACACATTGTCTAATTAATTGAAAATGTAAATTATATTTTGATTTGGGTTGTGAATGTGATTCACAATTTTCCAATGTCAAGATTGCATTATTCCCAAAATTAATTGTGAATTATTTTTGGTGAATAAATCCCAACAAAAGTTGTTGGATTAAATAATGGAGAATTTCAAGGAGATATGCAATCTCATGGAAATCCATGAAATTGTCCCCACTTGGAATGTGGTGGGCGGCTACCAAGTCATATATGGAATTGGTGGTCGTTCATCCTATTTCTTGGGGAGGCATGATCTCCATTGAAATCATCTCCTTATTTGATTGGTTTTATTTTAGGATTAATGTATATTTGATTTATCAAATATATTTGATCTAAATTAAATCATAAGTTGTTTGTTTTTACCAACAATAATCTTGACCATTGGATTGACATAAATCAATCTCATCCATTGATTTTATATGTCCCATGGATTGAGATCCATGGATCCAAAAACCCTATAAATAGAGAGGCATATCATGTTCTCTTGTGCATGCTACTGGTAGCACATCTCTCTCTCTCTTTTCTCCTCACACGCCAACCCTCTCCCTCTATCTCTTGGTGGCCAACCACCAAAACCCTAGGAGAGGACTTCGTCGTCGCCTACGCCACCGCGCCGCCGCTTCGACGCTTTGCGGTTCTCCGTCTTCTTGGAGTGCTACGCTCATGAAGGAGACGTTCGATCTCGTGCGACGAGATCAGGAGTTCACCGTGCTTGGATCAACTCGTTGGATTGCGAGGACAACGTGATTCATCCCCACGCTCGCAAGCCGCTTCTCCGACGATCGAACTTGAGACAGGAGGTCTCTTCTCGTAGAGACTCGATCAACCACGCTTCAAGAGGTATTGCATTATACTTGTTGTGGTTATAGATGAAACGGTCCGAGAATCGTTCTTGGATCATGTGGTTTCATTACATGAAAAATTTTAAATTCCGCTGCACCAAACAACTAGTTTCTATGATCTAGTTGTGGTATGCAACATTAGTATATGGTGAATACCTTTTATTTTTCCTCTAAGGATAATCTTTTCTTATGTGTCCAACCTAATCACACTGATACTAAGTCCACAAAGTGTACCATGACGACTCCATAAAGTGTACTCGCAAATCACCTACCTTTCATCTACCTATTGATATTTCACCCTAGTTTGTATACATGAGGTGATGTTTGATACCTCCTTGAATGTATCAGTACAAATCATGTCATGTTATCTCTTAGTCACCCTTCATTCTATTGATGAACTTCATTAGAATCTCGTCTTGTAACGCATGCAACACAGATGAATAACAGACTATCATGGTTTGACAGACCGATTTCTACCCTTCTTAATTAGTGAGAATTACGTTGTAATCAGACAGAATCAATTAATCAAAATGTGAATGGTATTTTTTACTTGAGCAAGCCCAAAGTCGATCGCAGGGAGACAATTATCAACATAAGACTATTTTCATGTCATGAAGTGTGTATGCTTGTCAAGAAGAATCCCTCTGTGATTCTTTATGAAATTAAAGCAAATCAAGTTTAGGTGCTATTTCACAATTTTTCATTCAATTCAATTTCAAACATTGTCAAAAGAATGTTAAAGAACAAAAAATTAAGCTACTGAGAATTTTTAAGAATTTATAATATAAAATAGACAAGTAAATGTGTTTTAATAGATAACAAACACAAGTTTTTCCAGAGACAAAATTATACTAAATATCTCTAATGAAGAGGAATCAGGATAACTTTATTTTTCAAAAATAGTAAGCGAGGAGTCTATTGAAATTCAATTATGTAAACCACCAAATAATTTATCAAACGATGCATGCAAATGTAATGCAATTTGAAAATATGACAAAAAGTACAGTTAAACCCATGTAGTGTTATTTTTCACGATTTTTTAGAGCAAATGTATGATTCACGAATATTTATTAAGCACAAAATGAGTAAAATATTCACTGTTTCACCACAGTAATGTTAACAAATCCATACTAGCTCATGAAAATATTATTAAATATCCAAAATGAAGAAACTTAATTGTTCTACAATATGTTTTAGACCAAAAAAAAGATACCAAGTGAAGGTTCAAAATATAATTCAAACAGGAGGGTGTAAATGCAAAACATAAAATCAAATGAAATGAAAAGAGCTTGTGCTCTGCGGCACTTATGCAATTACCTAGGAGATGGAGACACGCGAGTTGAAAAGTAGCTAGGTTATGGTGCAAAATGAAATCGATAAGGTGTGTGTATACAATTTACGCCATTAGACACACATGGCAGGAAGCTAGGGCGTGATAAGATTTTCTGGAGAATCGAGGGGGGCTTTACTACAGGAAGCTATGAGTTGCTCACGTGGGATTTCTCCACCGGAGCGGCTCCTACTCCTGCTCTGGCCCTCGACAATAGCGAATGGCGAACTCAAATACTGATGGCTGGAACCTGAAGGTGACGCGGGACTCGAAGTTCGGGGATCTAGGCAGAGAATGGTGCTGGAGGTGAGGGGGATGGTCTTCTCTTCTTCGTCGAATCGATGGAGATGTGATGATGCCAGACCATGATGAAGTTCCATTTAGTGTTGTGGATACACGACTGCAGCTCTGCCATAGGGATGAACGGTTGCTGGTCGATGGAGGTCTGACCTTCGGAGAATGAGGAGGTTCAGAGTGCGGAGGGGAGAGAGAGAAAGATGTCGTATATAGGTCATGTGAAAGAAGGGTGGCGTTGCTATGTTGGTTCGGGAATGGTTTCGAGAGGATCTGAGTCGAAGCGCCTGTCCCGAGGTGTCCCGAACAAGCTCCAGGCAACTCTCTCTATCTCTCTCTCATGGTGAAGATAATCCCAAAATCTGTGGCTGAAGGCGGAAGGCGATGGATCACAACGGAAGGAGTTGTACGTGGACTCGATGAAGTCCCGACCTTGATGCTCTCGCTCTATAAGGAGACGGAGGTCTGAAGAACAGTGTTGCACCTGCAAGTCAAAATGGACTACATCAGCATTCAATTCTGGCAGAATAAAAGAAATACTATACGGAACAAGATCACTTGTGAGCTTCTTCGATGGATGACGCAAAGGTGGTGACACGAAGGACCTAGAGGAGGTCAACTGTCAAGCATCTCGTTGATGAGGCACTGGATGGAAGCCTTGTTCGGCTTGATTGGGCAGTCGATTGCTTGAGTTGCATTTCTTGGCTTTAATCCTATATGTGCCCAAGGCCTAGGTTGGTTTTGGCTGGAGCTTTTCTCCAGCAAATTGAGTAGTACGTGGGTGGTTCTCCTTTCATGAGGGAGTCTTGATGCATGACATTGGAGAGTTTCTATTTTTGGTTGCATCCTATTGTTAGCATAGAGTTGTAGCTATAGAAGCATATGGTTCCCATCTTCCAAAGCACACATTCAGCAAATCTATAACTTCTATCTCTCATGTGTTATTTTGTACACTTCCCCGAGTCCATATTCCATGACCTCCCTGCATGTTTTCAATCTTTGTTGTATCCACTGAAGTGCGCGAGTGTGAGATCCTATTGTATATTCCCACATCTGGTATCAGAGCTTCAAGTGCATTCCTTTTACATGTTGATTTAATGTCGATCATTCCCCAAGGTGAGGCGGCATGAGAAATCGGCGGTGGGTTATTCCAATACCCACAGCTGACAGCGACAAATTACACCAGTTGGTGATCAGGGTGCAAGCCATGATGGAAGATCAAGGCATATGGGAAGCAGTCGAACCGATGACCGGTGTGGTCGTCGATTCGAGGAAGGACAAGAAGGCGAGGTTGCATCTTCTCTAAGCTCTCTAGGAGGATCTTCTGATGCATGTGGCAAGCAAGAAAACGGCGAAGGATGTCTGTGACTGCCTCAAAACGAGATTCGTTGGCACAGCTCGCATTAATAGCGCACGTATACGAACATTGAAGAGTGTCTTCAACGCCATGCGTATGCAGGAGGCAGAGACTTTGAACCGGTATGCTGACAGACTGAACAGCATGTCCGTCAGGTATGCAAATCTGGGGGAAACCCTCACTGACACTGCATTGGTCAAGAAGTTATTTGATACCATGTCGAATCGCTTCCTTAGCGTCAATTTTATGATCTCGATGAGATGCCATTCGAGGAAGCTACGGGGCAGTTGAAGACCCATGAATAGAGAGCACGCTTGCAGAAGCTAAAAAGTAACGACAAAGGTGATTCCCAACTCCTAGTCACTCAGGTTGAGTAGGAGGCACGACAAAAGAAGGATGGCGGTGATTCCTCGTCAAGAAATAAAGGTAAATTCCAAACATCTACAGATAAAAGCAATCGTGGTCGAGGTGGACGCGGAAGCGGCAGGGGACGTGGTATAAGCAACCACAGTGGGTCATCACAAAGGTGACGCTGGTGGCTCTAGCGGAGGTGGCTGTTATAAAAAGCCACAATGGACTGCAAAAAAATGGGCCACTATGCATCAGAATGTAGATTACCAAGGAAGGAGGAGGATGCACACCTCACATGCGACACCGAGTCAGCCATGTTGCTCGCAGTGTTAAAGAAGACAAGGCAGGAGCATAAGGGAACCATCTTCTTGAACAAAGATAAGATGAGGCCAGAGCTACACGACTCAAAGGAGATGGGTGCCCCCCTCTCATGTCTGGTACTTGGACAATGGGGGCACGCAACCAAATGATTAGTCACAAGTCTAAGTTCCATGAACTTAACGAGAATGTTACTGGTAATGTCAAATTCGACAATGGTTCGACAATGCAAATCATGGGCAATGGCTTAATCTTATTCGGTTGCAAGAACGGCTATCAATGGCTGCTACAAGAGGTATATTATATCCCGAGGCTTCATAGCAATATAGTAAGCCTCGGATAATCGAGATTGGTCACAAGGTGATCATGGAGGAGGACTCTTTGCAAGTTTTCGATAAGAGTTTTGTGCAACTACTTATGAAGGTAAGGCGCACTACAAATTGCCTTTATCGAATTGAATTGCATCTAGTGGAGGCGGTGTGCCTTCTAACAAATCTCCAAGATTCAACATGGTTGTGGCATGCTAGACTTGGGCATGTCAACTTCCACGCCATAAAGTTGCTTGCCAATAAGGAGATGGCAGTGGGGGTACCGCTGATTGCGCATTCGAACCAACTATGTCAAGGATGTTTGGTGGCAAAGCAGGTGAGGCATCCATTCCCGACAGCAGCAAATTACAAAGCAAAGGAGCCGCTTGAGCTCCTGCATGTTGATCTTTGTGGGTCGAGCACATCATCAACCCTTACAGGCAATAATTAATTTATGTTAATTATTAATGATTATTCTCGGTGGATGTGGCTCTATGTCTTCAAAGCAAAGGATCATGCGTGCTCCATGTTCATGAAGTTCATAGCCCACGCTGAGAACACGAGTGAGCGTCGCGTAAAGACACTCAGGACTGATCGTGGGGGAGAATTTATGTCTGTCGAGTTTGCAAAGGTATGCGATTGAGCAGGTATTGTGCATCACCTCACCGCACCATACACTCACAACAAAAAAGGTGTGGTGGAACGGCATAACAGAATTGTGATGGCAATGGTGAGGTCTCTTCTTAAAAGTATGAGCGTACATGTAAGACTTTGGGGGGGAGGCGGTACGGCATGCGGTGTACCTGTTGAATTGCTTGTTGACAAAGGCGTAGGGAGAGCACACTCCATTCGAGTGGAATGGGAGGAAGTCGCATCTAGCACACCTTCGTGTGTTTGGTTGCACAACGCAGGCAAAGGTGATGACACCACATCTGAAAAAGCTTGATGACCAAAGCCAGTCGATGGTGTATCTTGGCATTGAGGATGGTTGTAAGATTCGCTGCCTATTTGATCCACAGTATGGTAAAAATTGTGTAAGTCGTGATGTACAATTTGAAGAAAATGTGGAGTGGAAATGGAATACATGTACATGTGATGGGGATCCATCAAATTTCGTCGTCGTGGAGTACAACATTGAGCCCAACGGAGATGTTTATATGCCACTCAGAGGAGTCTCAATAGGTGAGCAAACGCCAGCAACACAATCTTCCCCATCTCCTAACATGACACCGTTAGTAGGCAAAGTGACACCAATAAGGACATCTTCCACTGCTTCGACATCTACGCCAGTCACTAGCTCACCAACAGGTGATCTTGACACACCTATATAAGCTATGTCCACATCGCTATCAGAAAGTAGTGCAATATAAATGAAGGGCCTATCCATTATAAGCACATAGATGACATCAAGAGAGATTCCCTCAGGGTGTATCTTGACGGAGAGGACATAGACGAGGAGGCCATGCTCGTAGAAATGGAGGAGCCAGCCTGCTACGCTGAAGTTGTAGAGCAACAAGTCTGGATAGATGTTATGGCCAAGGAGATCGAGTCCATTGAAAAAGAATAAAACTTGGACTCTCGTGGAGCTGCCAGCTAGATACAAACCAATTGGTCTTAAATGGGTGTACAAGTTGAAGAGGAATTCCAAGGGTGACATAATAAAGCACGAAGAAATATTGGTCACGAAAGGATATGACCAACGACAAGGCATTGACTTCGAGGAGCTGTTTGCACTAATGGCCAGACTCGACAACGTACGCATTATTCTAGCCATTATTGCTAATCACGGTTGGAAGGTTCACCATCTCGATGTCAAATCAGTATTCCTAAATGGCAAGCTCAAGGAGGAAGTATGCGTGGCTCAACCTGAAGGATTCAAAGTGAAGAACAAAGAGCCTTTGGTGCTTAAATTAAGAAACGCACTTTATGGTCTACGTCAGGCACCACGGGCTTGGAATACATGACTCGATAGATGTCTGAAGCGGTCCGAATTCACGAAGTGCTCTCAAGAACAAGCGATCTGTACAAGAGGAATAGGTCAAGCAAGAGTGATCGTTGGGGTTTATGTAGATGACCTCATTGTGACAGGGGAGGATCTAGAGGAGATCACAGTGTTCAAGCATCAGATGATGTCTGAGTTTGAGATGAGTGATCTTGGATTGCTCACTTACTACTTCGGGATCGAGGTGGTACAAGAAGATAGTCGCATCGAAATTAAGCAAACCACTTATGCAAAGAAGGTGTTCGCACGATTCGAGATGTAAGGGTGCAACTCCATCAAATGACCCATGGAACAGAAGCCACGATTGCACAAAGATCTTGATGGGCAGCCAGTGGATGCAACAAAGTATCGTCGCGACATCGGGTGCCTTAGGTATCTGCTCCATACTCGATCGAATCTCTCCTTTTTTGTCGGTATGGCTATTATGGAGAGATCTACGGTGATGCACCACAAGGTAGTGAAACAAATTCTTTGATACTTGAAGGGTACAAATCAATATGGCCTTGTTTACACTCGAGGTGAAGGCGAGGAGATGATAACCGGTTTAACAGATAGTGATGTGGCTGGTGGCTTGGATGATAGAAAGAGCACAGGAGGGATGGCATTCTATGTAAATAATAATCTAATCTCATGGAATTCACATAAGCAAAAAACTATGGCTCTGTCATCATGTGAAGTTGAGTTCATGGCAGCAACGACAGCAACGTGTCATGCATTATGGCTTCGGAGTTTGTTGAGCGGGCTGACAAAGACAGAATCGATGCCGGTGAAATTGCTTGTTGATAATAAGTTCGTCATTGCCTTGATGAAGAATCCCGTCTTCCACGGACGCAGCAAACATGTTGATACAAAATTCCACTTTATTCGTGATTGTATCGCAGGAGGACATATTATTGTGGAGTTCGTATCCACAGAGGAGCGACGTGTTGATGCACTGACGAAGCCTCTGTCGGCGGTGAAGTTAGCAACAATGCGATACTTGCTGGGTGTTCATGATCTTGAGCCACATCAAGAGTAGGGGGGAGTAATGTTGGCTTTATCCTAGATGTTCCCAAGGTCTACGTTGGTTTGGGCTGGAGCTGTCCTCCGGCAAATTGAGTAGTACGTGGGTGATTCTCCTTGCATGGGGGAGTCATCATGCATGACGTTCGAGAGTTTCTATTTTTGGTTGCATCCTAGTGTTAGCATAGAGTTGTATCTATATAAGCATGTGGTCCCCATCTTCCAAGGCACACATTCAACAATACTATAACTTCTATCTCTCTCGTGTGTTAGTTTGTGTGCTTCCCTGAATCCATATTCCACGACCTCCATGTGTGTTTTCAATTTGTGTTGTATCCATTGAAATATATAGTGCGTGAGTGTGAGATCCTACCGTATGTCCCCACATATGGTATCAGAGCTTCAGGTGCATTCCTTTTACCAGTCGATTTAATGTCGATCGTTCCCCAAGGTGAGGTGACACGAAAAATCGGCAATGGCTTATTCCAATACACGCAGCTGACGATGAAAAATTACACCAGTTGGGTGATCATGGTGCAAGCCATGATGAAAGATCAATGCATATGGGAAGCAGTCGAACCGATGACCGGTGCAGTCGTCGATTCGAAGAAGGACAAGAAGGTAAGATCGCATCCTCTCCAAGCTCTCTCGTAGGATCTCCTGATGCGGGTGGCAAGCAAGAAAACAACGAAGGATGTATGGGACTACCTCAAAACGATGTTCGTTGGCGCAGCTCAAGTCAATAGCGCACGTCTACAAACATCGAAGAGTGACTTCAACGCCATGCGTATGCAGGAGGAAGAGACTTTGGACCAGTATGCTGGCAGGCTGAACAACATGTTCATCAGATATGCAAATCTAGGAAAAACTCTCACCGACACTACATTGGTCAAGAAGTTGTTTGTTACCGTTCGCTTCCTTAGTGTGATTGTCAGGATTGAACAATTTTATGATCTCGATGAGATGTCATTCGAGGAAGCTGAGGGGCGACTGAAGACCTATGAAGAGAGAGCATGCCTGCAGAAGCCAAATAACAATGATAAATGTGATTCCCAACTCCTACTCACTCAGGTCGAGTGGGAGGCATGACAAAAGAAGGATGGCGATGTTTCCTAATCAAGAAATAAAGATAAATCCCAAACATCTGCAGATAAAAACAACCGTGGTCGAGGTGGACGCGGACGCGACAGAGGACGTGATATAAGCAATCATAGTGGGTCGTCGCACAAAGGTGACGCAGGTGGCTCTGGCAGAGGTGGTCGTGATAAAAGCCACATATGTTGTTTCAACAGCAACAAAATGGGACACTATGCATCATAATGCAGATCGTCGAAGAAGGAGGAGGCATACCTCACATGCAGAACCGAGTCAACACTGTTGCTCGCAGTGTTAAAGGAGACGAGGCAAGAGTATAAGGGAACCGTCCTGTTGAACGAAGACAAGATGAGGCCAGAGCTACGCGACTCAAAGGATATGGGTGTCCCCTCTCATGTCTGGTACTTGGACAATGGAGCAAGCAACCACATGACTGGTGACAAGTCTAAGTTCCATGAACTAGACGAGAATGTTACCGGTAATGTCAAATGCGGTGATGGTTCGATAATGCAAATCATGGGCAAGGGCTCAATCTTGTTCGGTTGCAAGAATGTCGATCAATGGATGCTACATGAGGTACATTATATCCCGAGGCTTCATAGTAATATAGTGAGCCTCAGACAACTCACTGAGATTGGTCACAAGGTGATCATGGACGAGGACACTTTTCAAGTTTCGATAAGACTTCTGTGCAACTACTCGTGAAGGTAAAGGCGCACTACAAATCACCTTTATCGAATTGAATTGCATCTAGCAGAGGTGATGTTTCTTCTAACAAATCTCCAAGATTCAACACGGTTGTGGCATGCTAGACTTGGGCATGTCAACTTTCACGCCATGAAGCTACTCGTTGATAAGGAGATGGCGACGGGGTACCACCGATTGCGCATCCGAACTAGCTATGTCAAGGATGTTTGGTTGCAAAGCAGGTGAGGCATCCATTCCCAATAGTAGCAAATTACAAAGCAAAGGAGCCACTTGAGCTCTCGCATGCTGATAATTGCGGGCCGATCACACCATCAACCCTTGCAAGCAATAATTACTTTATGTAAATTATTGATGATTATTCTCGGTGGATGTGGCTCTACATCTTCAAAACGAAGGACCAGTCATGATCCATGTTCATAAGTTTAAAGCCCATGCTGAGAACACGAACATGCGTCACGTAAAGACGCTCAGGACTGATCGTGGGGGAGAATTTATGTTTGTTGAGTTTGCAAAGGTATGCGACCAAGCAGGTATTGTGCGGCACCTCACCATACCATATACACCACAGCAAAACGGTGTGGTGGACCGACGACAAACAAGACTGTGATGGCAATGGCGAGGTCTCTTCTTAAAAGTATGAACGTGCCTACAATACTTTAGGGGGAGGCGATACGACACGCAGTGCACATGTTGAATCGCTTGTCGAAACGTAAAGGTGACGACACCACATCTGAAAAAGCTTGACAACCGAAGCCAGCCAATGGTGTATCTTAGCTTTAAGGATGGTTGTAAGGTCACCACCTATTTGATCCACGGTGTGGTAAAATTTGTGTAAGTCGTGATGTACAACTTGAAGAAAATGTAGAGTGGAAATGGAATACAGGTACAAGTGATGTGGATCCGTCAAATTTCATCGTCGAGGAGTACAACACTGAGCCCAACGGAGGTGTCTATATGCCACTCAGAGGAGTCTCAATAGGCGAGAAAATGCCAGCAACACAATCTTCCTCGGCTCCTAACATGACACCGTTAGTAGGCAAAGTGATACCAACAATGTCATCTTCCACTGCTTCGACATTTACGCCAATCATTGGCTCACCAACTGGTGATCTTGCCACGCCTACAGAAGCTATGTCCACACCGCTATCATAAAGTAGTAGCGATAGTATAAATGAAGGGCCTATCCATTACAGGCACATAGACGACATCACGAGAGATTCCCTCAGGGTGGATCTTGATGGCGAGGACATAGATGAGGAGGCCATGTTTGTAGAAATGGAGGGGCCAACCTGTTGTCGTGAAGCTGCAGAGTAACAAGTCGGGATAGATGTTATGACCAAGGAGATCGAGTCCATTGAAAAAAATAAAACTTGGACTCTCGTGGAGCTGCCAGCTGGATACAAACCAATTGGTCTTAATGGGTGTACAAGCTGAAGAGGAATTCCAGGGGTAACGTAATAAAGCACAAAGCAAGATTGGTCATGAAAGGATATGTCCAATAATAAGGCATTGACTTTGAGGAGGTGTTTGCACCAGTGGCCAGCCTCGACACTGTACGTGTTATTCTACCCATTGCTGCTTATTGCAGTTGGAAGGTTCACCATGTCGATGTCAAAGTAGCATTCCTAAATGGAGAGCTTGAGGAGGAAGTATACACGGATCAACCTAAAAGATTCAAAGTGAAGAACAGAGAGCAATTGGTGCTTGAATTAAGCAAGTCACTTTATGGTCTACAACATTCACCACGGACTTGGAATGGACAATTGGATAAAAGTCTGAAGAAACTCGGATTCACGAAGTGCTCTCAAGAACAAATGGTCTATACAAGAGGAATAGGTCAAGCAATAGTGATCGTTGGGGTTTATGTAGATGACCTCATTGTGACAGGGGAGAATCTAGAGGAGATCGCGGTGTTCAGGCATCAGATGATGTCTGAGTTTGATATCAGTGATCTTGGATTATTCACTTACTACCTTGGGAACGAGGTGGTACAAGAAGATAGCCGCATCAAAATTAAGCAAACCACTTATGCAAAGAAGGCGCAGGCACGATTCGGGATATTAGAGTGCAACTCCACCAAATGAGTCTTGTGGAGTAGAAGCCACAATTGCATAAAGATCTTGATAGACAACCAATGGATGCAATGGAGTATCGTCGTGTCATCAGGTGCCTCCGGTATCTGCTCCATACTCAATCGGATATTAGAGTGCAACTCCACCAAATGAGTCTTGTGGAGTAGAAGCCACAATTGCATAAATATCATATTTTTACATCTATATTTTTTGTGATTTTTAAATTAACATTTAAAAGATAGTTAATTAAATAAAAGATGTATATTTACACATTATGTAATTTATATGAGAATTTTATAATCAAGAAAATAAATAAATAAAACATAGACTTGTGTACATTTTATATATACATACTCACATCACTCTATTTTCTTTGATTTTTTTACTTAAGGACTCAAGATTTTATACATTTTATTAAAACACAAATGAAATAAAATAAATAAAAAGGATTAAATTAAGACAATCTAAATATATACATAAAATTATAAGTTAAAGTTAGTTGATAATTACAATATACAATAACATCCTCAAACTCAAATTTCACATAGGACTCCGATTCTTTTGAATTTAATCTTGAATTGTAGGTATTTGAATGCACATTAATTCAAAAGTGGGCAATGGTTCATATGAGATAGTGTGTGAGAGATATTGATATTTATGACTTCTTATCTTCGAAATAGGGTTTGATTTTATTTCACATATATACAAGTTAGTATTTTTCTTTTATTTATCCTTTTATTAATGTTAGTGATATGTACACAATAGAGTTTATTTTATCTAATTTTGAGTTAGTTTAATTTAAAATACTCAAAGTTAGGTCAATATACATGTGAATATATATAAAGATAATGCATGGTTTTATTAAGAATCTAATATACAATATATAGACCTAATTATATACAACATATCAATCATTTATTTATGTATTTTCAATGATTTATTGATTGAGTTGTCTTGAGAAATGACATAAGATTAATTAATAAGTTAGACGAATTGTAGATCCATCATACAGTATGTTAGATATGCACAATCATGCACTGACTTATATTGAGTGTTGAAATAAAGTGGTCAACTCTATTCTCTTCAGTTCTACCAAGTGAGAGGATAAAGTGAGCCCTGAGTTGCTTCTTAATAATAATCCAAAAAATGGCTTAAGGTAACAAAAACATGGAACACATCAAATAGCTAAAGTGGATGGAAAATCTTCATTAAACCTCTACTCAATTGCCTTTGAGATGAGGAAAATCTTTGGTAAATTTATTGATGTGGTTATAAAGAACGAGATTATTAATGGAATAGAGTATAATAAAATACAATAGAATGAGTGAGTATGGAAGGGATTCTAAGCTCTCATGATATGAAGGGTTGAGATAAATGAATGAAGATCACAAAATAAAAAGTCTTTATTGGCCCAAGTTGTTAGAACCTTATTTCTCTTCTTAAGTCATTTTTAATGCTGACACAAATATATATTGGATCTACTTGCATTTGTGTATCATTTTGCGTAAATTTTAAGTTCAATATCTCAAGTGGAGTTCCTCGAAATCTTATTTAGTTTTAGATTGTTTATTTGTTGTCCAAGCTTTGTAATTATTGTTTAAACAACAATGTACTCTAAGTATGCCAAAGAATTATATCTATGTAGTATCGCATTAGAGTTTTTATTTTCTCAAGAAGTCAACTGCAAGAAACAAGTCAACATTCAAGTTAACATAAAAACTTGGGTTGATCGACCACGTTACCTTTATTAATCGACCAAGTCTGATCAATCAATGCTATTAATCTTTTGATCTTTTGCAAGCTCTGGAAGATTTCTCCTTTAGATCGACCAATTTCTAGTTATGATTGTAAAAGCATTTCTGATCGATAAGATACTTTGCGTTGATCGATCATATGTTGAATGTTTCCTTATTTTGAATTTTATGATTTAACAATCAACAAGTATTGATTTTTGATATCTCAACCTTTGAAATTTGAATTATGTAAGTGTCATACTTGATTGATCAATATCTTGAAATTGTCGATCAATCCTTGTCCATCGGTTGTAATATTTCGTCTGATTGATCAATGTTTGAATTTTGAATTGAAAACTTACTATTTTATCTCCTTGGCGGTTACAAACTTTAAACACTAATAAGGAGCCCCTAACCCTCGTTTCATTAGACAACACTCAACGAGCCTTTTGCAGCTCACTGAGCAACTCCTGTCTCTTTCTCTTTTTTATTCCTGAGTGTTATTCATTCTTCAGAGAGGAGTGTTTCAAAAATCTGCTAGAAAGATAGTTTTAATCTATAGCCAGCTTGCCAAGTTCTCTATGTGGAGTCGGAGATTTATTCTAGGTGACTGAAAATTTGTTGACATTTTTCTATGGATAGATTTCCGGTAAATTAGAGATATATTTGCTTGAATCTATATTGTGATTATAGTGTTTAATAACCTATGGTTTATTATATGATATTGACATTGATAGTGTTTTTAAATTATCAAAGTTCATATAAATTGTTTATATTATTCCACTGACATCTTTCTACGGATACTCTCAAAGCTTTCTTTACAGGTAGCTTGAGGTGAAGTTGAAGCCTCAAACAATGTTGCAGCTAATCCATGTTGCAATGTTGACTTTGATGTTTGATCCAAAATTGTGACTTTCGTGTTTGATTAAAAGATGCAAGCTTTCCAGCTTGTAACTGGTTGATATGTCTGCTTAAATATCTCAGATTATAGTGGAAAGATTGGTTAACTTGGCTAACATAAAATACAAAGTGAGAAAACTTAGAGTGTGGTTTTTACTCACTTGGGTTTCCATGTTAACATCATGTGTGTTGTGATCGTTGTCTAGTGTTTTGTGATGTTTTTTTGGATATTGCTGGTTGATATTATTTTCCGTGAAATTTGAAAAACTACCATACCATTCACCCCTCCCTCTGGAGTAAAAAATAATAATATCCAATTCCTATCAAGTTGTATCAGAGCATGTTCACTGATTCAGAGTAAAGCTTCGACTGCAGATCTCATGGCAGCTACTAGCAGCTTTAGCAACAACAACAACTATAAAAGCCAGTCCATAGTACATCCTCTTCACTTGGATGGTATAAAGTATTCGTTTGGAAGGTACCCATACAAAATTCCTTGGAATCAATAGATCATGAGGTTTGGAATATCATTGAGTCTAAGTATCGGAAACATACTCCAACTATGGAAAGCCTCCTTGACATATGCTGAAGAAAAAGGCTACCAACAACTCCAAAGCTATAATACAACATTTTACGCTATTACTAAATAAGAATTCAACAGAGTTTTAACCTAAAAGACAACTCATGAAATCTAAAATAAGCTGAGTGACACAGATGGAGGTATGAACAAAGTTAAGGAAACTGTAATTAGCTTTCTATAACAAAGGTACAAACTTTTCAAAATGGAGCTCAGAAAATCCACTAAAGATATGTATACAAGATTCCCATGACTAGTCAACAACATGCTAAACCTTAATGTCAAGATAGAAGAACCTGATCAAGTCAAGAAGCTTTTTTATTCCCCCTTGCATCTAAATGGAGCATCACGATGACTGTAATTAAAGAAGACAATGGCGTGAACACCCTGCCCATTGACGATCTTTTAGGGAACTACCATCATATGAAGTTGAAGGTGACGATTGAATGAAGCTGAGATTGAAGCGAAAAAAGAGAAAGAATCTTGATATTCCAGCTACCAAAGACTCAAATGAAAGCATTGATGAGGATTTCACCTTGAATACAAGAAAAATCAAGAAATTTCTCAAGAAAATAGAGCAGAAGAAAGATAAAGAACTGACATGCTGTAATTGCAAAAGAAAGGTCATTTTAAAAAGGATTATCCCCTTCTCAATAAAATTTAGAATCTAAAAGCAATATTATCGAAAAGAAGATCGAACTTTAAGAAAACAAAAAGAAGTTTCATCGAAATAGATTTCACATCAAGCCAAGGATGAAAGCTCTTCATGAAGAGACTTCACGGCAAGCCGAAGATGAAAGCTCTTCATGCTTCGTGGGATGACTCTTCCAACTCTTTTGAAGTCTCATAGAGTGAACCAGAAATCTCAGATGATGGAGAAACTCTTATCAATGTCATGGCTCGTTATAATTAGGTAACCATAAATGACAACTCTATAGAATAATCATAAGATGTTGTTTCCGAATTACATGAACTAGTTGTAAAATTGAAGGATAGTAAAGTTCTTACACAAATTTCATGCACTACATAGGATCAAGTATCTGAAATATAAGTTTTTAGGGAGTATGCATATGAAATTACAAATTGTTTATCTATATTTGAATGCCAACATGAAAAAGAAATTAAGGTTCTTAAAACAAACATCATTACTGGGCTAAGAAAGAAACAAGATACTTCAATTGATGATCCTACTAAGTTTACTAGAGGGAAAGAAAACAAATAAACTTTTGGGAGGTAACTACCAAAATACCACAAAATATGGATTTGGTTGTAACCCTTGTGAAGTTAGCACATATTAAAGTTTTGATTAGTCAGAAACCAACCAAGAGGGTATCCGAACCTAAGAGAAATCCTTGGTTCAATGGTAAACTTCCACATACCTGAAATATATGGGTACCAAATAATTTTGTCCATTATTTTGCAGAACCAAAGAACATGCATATCATCGACGAAAAATGACAAAGCCATGTTTTGCAGGATCAATGCAAAGGAAAGAAAGACTGCTGAATCATGAACAAGGGATGTTCCAAGCACAAAACCGGAGACAAAGATATGTTTCTGCACCTCAAAGCCAAGGATGGATGCACATTCACTTTTAGCAACAACGACACAAGCATAGTTATTGATTGAGACATGGTTGTAACCCATACTACTACTTTCGATTATGTTAATCATGTTAAAGCCTGAAGCATAATATGTTGAGCGTCTCATAGATTTGTGACAACTGTTTTAAAGTTTTATTCTCAAAAAAGTATTTTGAAGTAGTTAAAGAAGACACACTGTGTATTTGCTTAAAGATGATAGACACAAAAATATAACACTTAGATTCGACGAAGGTTTGTTGTTAGAATGCCTTCTGGCAGCACAAGAAGTATCTGTACTTTTGTCATAAATGACTAGACCACATACACCTCAAACAAATCCAAAGGCTTAGCAAACTTGCCTTAGTTAAAGGACTATTCAAGCTATCCCATAAGAAGGAGAACATGTGTACAACATGTGAGCTAAGAAAACTGCATAGAAACCTAAGAAGTTCACCGGCACTGCATGAACTTTAGAACTACCACATTTATACCTGTTTGGACCTACAAATCTGTAAGTTTAAGTTGGTATCATTATTGATCTGTCATAGTTGACGATTACTCTCATTTCACATGGGTTTTGTTCCTTACTACCAAAAATTTAGCTTTTCTAAATTTGAAAAGCCAGCCAAATATATTCGAATCGAATAAGGAATTACTATTACTAAGTTAAGAAGCGACAATGCTGGTGAGTTCGAAATGACAATTTTTTTGAATTATGTTCTAAGCCTGGAATAAAACATGAATTCACAGCCCGTAGAACAACATATAAGAATTGAGTTGTAGAGCGTCACACATTACAAGAATGCGCCTTGTGAGTTCGATCTACCTGGTTATTTCTAAGCAAAGGCCGTGCATACTACATATTATGTCTTAAACAAAAGTTTGATTCGGCCAAGATTAAAGTAGACATCCTTTGAGCATTACTTTAGACACTCACTAAGGATAAGCTACTTACGGATCTTACGCTGTAAATATTTTGTTCTTAATACAAAAGATAATCTTGACAAAATTTACTTGGAAAGTGAAGAAAATATTCTTCATGAACCAAAGCTTACGTGATCTTCATCAAGAAAATCACGACTATTACACAAACGGTCAATGTCTCTTTTGAGTGGGTGTAAAAATCTAAAAAAATGTGGATTATTATGTACCAGCTTGGTAAGAGCTGAGAATCTATCCGAACTCATCACTATCTTATCCAAAATTCAAAGGAAAAGTTCTGCAAAATTCCACCAAAAAGAGCATCAATTTTCATTATCTGCCATGAGAAGATATTCCCCACATGTTAAAAAAGCTTTTTTGAGAATGGGTTTGGTTTTATTTAATGGTTCTTAGTTTTTTTTGCTCATCGCACACAACCTTATTTCAGGGATTATAAATTCCTCAAATTTCAAAAGAACATCAAATTTCATCGTCTGCAACTGCAAGAAACCAAATTTGAGCAATTCCTCCCCGGGTGCTAAACCTCTCTCACAACCTCTGCCCTTCTCGCTAAAGCCCTCCACCAACCGCCTCCAACGGCGGCGCCCCCTCCACGACACTACGAGATGATGCCGCCGGTGCCACCACTCTACCACGAGCCCTACGGGCTTCCATACCTCCGGCACCACCCGCAGCCCACCGATGGCGGCATCCACACCCTCTTCGTATCCGGTCTCCCCGAGGACGTGAAACCCCGCGAGATCCACAACCTCTTCCGCCGCCGCCACGGATTCGACTTCTGCCAGCTCAAGTACACCGGTAGAGGCGATCAGGTCGCATCCAATCCTCTTTTGCTCCCGTCAGCCCTCTTTTCAGCGGGGACCCCCGTTTCCTGATGTTCGTTGTCACTGCGAACAGGTTGTGGCGTTCGCGACCTTCATCGACCACCTGTCGGCTGTGGCCGCGATGGGCGATTTGGATGTAAGAATCGTCATCCTTTTTAGGGTTTTTGGCCATACAATCTTTTTTTCTTCCAATATTGTTCTTTTGGAGTCTGAAGTTTGATAAATAAAACAAGAGTAGGAATTGAGCTCGGTTGATCATTTTGTTGTTGCACCGGGATAAATGGGATTTGAGAAATGGATACATTAGTCTAGTAGTAGGAGGGAAAATGGGTTTCCCCACTCAACACTTTAGAAAATAGGAATGCGGAAGCAATAATGATAAATATAGCATAAATTAGAAATATGAGACATGAAGAATAAGAGTTTTAACGTGGAACCCTACTCCCTAAGGAGCGGGATGAAACCACGAGAGAGCGCCTTAGAGGGCTGATAGTCTATTGGTTTTCTCTCTGAATACAATGAGTGTGGGGGTCTATATATAGCCCCCACTGAGTCTCTACACTCCAAATTGGTAGATGTGGGACTATACTCTAAATGGGGTAAATGGATCCTGGAGAGATCCATCTACCCATCTATAATATAAGTGGTGGCACACAATATAATACTCGAATACTCCCTCTCAAGCTGGAGCATGCAATGCTCAACTTGGACAAGCAGAAAGAAACTCAACTCACGCTACATGACAATACAGACAATATCAACTCAACACGGACAACTGTCGGCTGCTGTCGAGGACGTTGCTTCTCATGCCGTGCAGGTGAGGAGGACGAACGGGCTGGAGTGTGAGTCAACCGAATCTCCTCGTCGGAGAGCATGTGCTCTGTAATGCGACTGTTAGAGTCACTGCAACTGAAATGAGTCTCCTCGTCGGAGTACTCTGGCCCGTCATAATAATGTGGACAACTGCTCCATCTCTGAAAAGGGCCGAACTGAAAGGGCCGTGGAGTGCAATCCTCGTCGGAGTCCACGGTCGCTGAAGAATGGAGTCTGAAAGTCTCCTCGTCGGAGAATCGAGTCTCTCCCATATGACACAGAGAATGATACTCTACTCTGGAGTCCCTATGATACCACATGAAGACCCTTGCCAACATGGCATAGGGAATAATCCTCTACTCTGGAGTCCCTATGGCTCACATGAAAACTTTGGCCGATAAAGTAAGAATGACGGGGACTATGAAAAATGGTGGCAAACATGTGCACATCAAAAAGATCGCATACAAGTGCGTGTCTTAAACTGAAGACTAAGAACCAATCGTCGAGTCTGAATATCAACTGTAGAGTCTGAACATTTGACCGGTCTGGAGAATCTGACATCTGATTCTGTAACAAGACCTGTGACTCTACACAATACTCCCCATTTCTCCCATACTAGTCGGAATACATGACATCGATTATGTTGGGAGAAGACAAAATAAATGGGGAACAACAAAGATGGGGGTAAATAAAACATGCACAAGTCGATAATCATCAAAATTTTTTGTTTTTTCTTGCAACATTTTTCCCGACTATTTTTTTTGTAATAACCAGCACTTAAGCCGTTCATTTTTTTACGACTCTTCATTTTCTTTCCTCTTTTTTTTGTAATTTGCGTACGACTTTTTATTTGTACGCGTCTTTTTTCGATTTTTTTAATGAGGTCACACTCTGTCTTTTTCATTTTTTTCATTAGATCTCCTCCTTTTTTTATTCTTTCATTCATTTTTTTACAACCTCACGACCCTCCCTTTTTTTTCTTTTTTAAATAATACACGACCCAAAGGCCCACCTCACAGTTAGGGTTCCCCGATTGGAATCCTTTACTATGGAGAACCTGCGCAGCCGCCCCCGATGGTAGCTTCTGGAGGATGGAGCCCTTGCGACTGCCAGAGGGCGTCACTCGCGAGGGAGAGCCCCGACTAGAGCTGAGGGCGTGTGCTGGAGATGCGGCTAGGGTTCTGGGCTCCGATCAGGGCCCCGACTAGTGATGATGCCGCCGTCGCTGCCCTTGGGAGAGATCGCATGGCACACGTGGAGATGGGACACGCTGCCTGCTGGGAGGAAGGAAGATGCTGCCGTTGGGTTGTTGTCGCCCGCCTCTTGGAATAGATTTGGAGGAGAAATTCGCAGTTGAAGCTTCGTGTCTGCTGGAATAGGAGGTCGAGAAGCCGCGGCTGTTGCGCATCTTCTGTGCTGAATCTATGAGGAAGAGAGAAGCCTGAGGGATGTGAAGGGGTACGCAAGGAACTGCTATCCAGCTCTACGCATCTCTGATATCCCGCGGAGTTGATGTTGCAGCTTTTGCAGCCTGGAAAGGGAGCCACGGTGATCTGGGGGCATCCCCTCGTTGGGGCATGGAGGCTCCGCCTGGAGATGAAGGGGCTCCCGCGTCGCCTTGGATTGATCTCGCCAAGGCATGGGGGAGTTGCCTGGAACTAAAGGCGCCAAATTGAGAGGTGCGCCTGGAAGGGTTCCTCCTTTGCTTGGAGGTTGTTCCGCGCTCCCATATGCAGATGGGAGAGGTTGGGATGTGTGGGATGTTGCCGGAGAAGATGCTCCGCCTACGGGGCCGCTGAGGAGGCGCGTGAGGCTGGGATGCACGGCCTCGAGAGCGGAGATCGGTGCCTGACCATGATGATCTAAGGTTTCATAAGAAATCCTAGAATCAACTTGAACAATACATAATACTGATCTTCAAATATAAATCTTCACAACCATTACAATCGAATCTCTAACAAAATATGAAAATAAAACTTCCAAGAACAAATCCGCGAGAATCGAACTCGCTCCGATACCATGTTAGAAAATATGATTGCGGAAGCGATAATGATAAACAGAGCATAAATTAGAAATATGAAACATGAAAAACAAGAGATTTTAACGTGGAACCCGACTCCCTAAGGAGCGGGATGAAACCATGTTAGAACGCCTCAGAGGGCTGATAGTCTATTGGTTTTCTCATCTGAATACAAGGGGTGTGGAGATCTATAAATAGTCCCCATTGAGTCTCCACATCTTCAAACTGGTAGATGATGCTGATCGATTCATAAACTTTTTTGAATGAGGCTGAAGATGTGCATTGAGAGTGTCATTTACTTCTCTTGAGTTGAGGGTGGTCTGTAGGCGAACGTGGACTAATGCCATTTCTGGTGTTTTGTCAGTACGTCCTTGCATCTTTCCAGGGGCATCGTTTTGGAACGGCATATGCTGGCTTCGTCAAATTAATACATTAAGAACTCTAGTAATATAGAGGTCACTTTACATGCTCGGTCGTACTGTTACTGAAACTTCTGCAGAGGTTTATAAGCTTACAAGATGTAAATCCTTTTTCTTTCCACATGTGATGGCTTCACACGTGTAACTTCTACTTGTTGTGCCAATAAAGGACACCGTTTCCTGGAGTCTACCTTATGCCCTAAATGGCATGGATGACATCTTTGAATATGGCTTATTTGCACTTTTGTGTAACTGGGCAAGGGTAGAGAGCAAACTATTCGAATGAACTGGTTGCTGAACATTTCACAGGAACAATGTGGATCATTTGTGATTTGCGAATATGAGCAGCTTGCCTTCTGAATTTGGTCAAGCAACGATTATTCTACTTGTGGCCTTCCAATTTTGGTTGGGTACACTTGATCGATGATTCCTGGGACCTGCCGTTATAATATGGTGATAAAAAGGGGTGTGAGTGAACACTGTCATATTCAAGAAGTGCCATATTTAGTTCTCTAAGAGTGTACTTACGGGACATCGGCCATCTCCACTATTCAGAGACTTGAGCTTGGCCTGGATGCAGGATACTTTTTAATGATCGGTGGGCCAGATTATGGCTGCTTTGATTGTATTTTTTCTTTCTACATGAACTTGGATGCTTCATTGATTTCTCAAGCGGCTAAAAGAACCGTCCTCATGCCTTAGAGTTGAGATTGTGTGAGCATTCTAGGGTGTCCCTGTACTGAAGTTTCTCGGTCGTTGTATGATCTTGTGTGATCTGGAATGATGATTTAGCTCTCCTTTGTGTGGAATAGTAAAAATACTTTTTACTTGGAAGAAAAAATGGATCTATGTCATCTTGAAATTTAATTCCGCCAAATTTGAAGTCTTGTAAGGAATGCTGGAAATAGTTGGGCAGTAAATGCTGGAAATAGCTGGGCAGTGGAACTATGTCATCTGCAACTATGTTATCTGCATCCATATGTATAAATGATTGAGATGGGTAGGTGATGATGGTTGGATCGAATGTTCATGGTTGTCTATTATAGATGTTTATGGATTGAGGGCCGAAGTTGGATTTTGGACAATGGACCTCAGGAGATTTCCTCTTCAATTGGGGGTAATTGATGCTGCTATCAGAAATTAAGCCTGAGAGTCTAGTGATCTATAATTTGGTTACTAGTTTTAATTATTCAACAACGTTAAGGAGGTGTTGTGGGTTGATATAGAATTGTCTAGTCATATTTAGCTTCAATGATTTTGAAAAGGTAGTTTGGAGGTTTTTGCTTCCTGGTTGTATTTATGGCTAATCATCTTGAGGACACTAAAACTGCATTCTGATACACCACATATTTCTTTGTAGCATCCTTTGATTGGGTGTTAAGATTGTTATGTCAGATACAAGCTGACTGGTGGGCATGGATCAGATAGTGATGAGATGCGATACTGGTGCTTTCATGATTAGGTTTCCAATATGGGTACTATGTAGGTACCAGACTGTGGACACGTTTACAATTAGTAGGGTTTTCCACCTGACATTCTGGTGAGTTCTCTTTCCAAATAGCGTACATATCAGCTTTGTTCGGACTTCACTGTTTTTGCAAAGGTCTATTTTTGATCTATCTTTAAGCACTCATTCAAGTTTTACTTGGAACAGAAGCAAAATCTGGTAGATAACCAGTTTTTGTCATTGTGCAAGAAAAAAAGCACAAGGTGATAGTAAAAGAATAAAAAGGTTGAGCAATAAACATGCTGGTCGAGTTGAACGACTCCAGTCCTGGGAGCTTTTTTTGGAGATAAGGAGTAGGGTTCACCATAAATTATTGGGAGGTGAAGGTCTTATTAGTTGTTAAAGAAAGGTGATGCTGAAGCCTTTTGTAGTTGCTCCCAAATACGTACAATTACTCTAACTCCGATTGACCTAAACTCCGGTCGACCTATTATCGTGCCAGATAAAGAGATCTTGTTATTGTGCAAGAAGTTAAAAAAGACAACAAGATCAGAAAAGAATAAAAAATTTTGAATACACATAATAGTCTAGCTGGAGATATTAACCTTTTTTCAGATATAAACCCACTTAATGGTCTAGTGGTAGTACAGTGTGTCTACCACACAAAAGACCAGGGTTCAAATCCCACTCTTGCAGTGGTTGCGTTAGGTAGTCGACAGCCAGCGTAAAAATAGTCGAATCTTTCAACATGGATTTGAGCAAGAATCCATGTAGCCGACCCTACTTATAGTGGGATAAGGCTTAGTACTTTTTTTTACACATAATAGTCTAGCTGGAGATATTAACCTTTTTTTCAGATAAGGAGATTAGAGTTTTGAAATATACTTTTTTATAATATGATGATATGATGATCGAATCAATTCCACGATTATGAGTTCATAACCTCAACCCATTCCCATTTTAGACAGAACAAATCTACGAATTCTTTTATTCCAGTTACTAAGAGGGATCTTGAACTAAGAAAGAGACCTTGGAAGCTAAAAAAGATATCCCAAAGCAGTTGCAAGAAATGAGTTCATTGATAATACCAGTATAGTAGATGCCATCACATACGGTTATACTCAATTTGATGGAATTGTTTGATCTTAAAGTGGATCTTCTATACACGCGAGAAGTTATTTATTGATTTCGTCAGTCATTAATAACTTGATTATTTTCAGATAATAGTAGATAGAGACAACACTCGTAAGGAGTCCTTTTGAAATATAAAAATATAGGCTCGTCTGCCATCCACACCAGAATAGATAGATTCTTCTGAAAACATGGAGGCAATAGTCTTGATTCTTGTTTTTGACTTGTTTTTTAAAATTGTCCTAAAACGAGCATGATTGGTTTAATTCCAACCAACATCTTAGAGGTGGAAAAGGTCGAGGGAAGAGTGTTTATGAGCATTATGTTTTAATGCAGTTTGAAATTTAAGAAATTGTATTTGAAGGGTGAGAACCCCCCTTTGCTGATCAGTTGTCCAATCGTAATCAGAAGTCCTTACATCTTTGAGTCTTTTATGCAGAAGTGGCATGGCTATAGACAATAATTGCATAAGTACCCTCCTAAACATGGTGTCCTTACCAACATGTCTCCCAATTTTAATATAGACCATAACACGATTTCAGCAACTTGTTGCACAACTCTCCCTTGTCAACACCTTTTATGCTAAGTTTGCTTAGTCTAGCCTTATTGACTTGCATTAATTTTCAAATCCCCACGCCTCTCTTTTAGGTTGCATACTTCTTTCCAATTGAGTAAACAAATCCCTCGAGCCCCTTCATTTGATTCCCTCTCATGATTTTTCTTCACAACCCATAAATATGTTTTCCCCCTATTGCTAGCAATCTGAAAATGGACATGTAGAACATATGTATAGTTGACACTATTAATCCCGACAAAAGCAGTGGTCTCTCCAGAGAACACCTTCACCTTCTAGCTCTTGATCCTTGTCCCAAGTCTCTCCATCATTGGGCCCTGAGCCTATCAACATAGAGGTTGGGCTCACGAGGGACAATCCTAAGTGTGCCATCAACAACTGATTCTACCCAATATTCAACGGCCTTCAACATTCTTCGACCACATGGTCCTCCATTTAGAATAAAACTAATGTTGATTTTGATCATTGACCCTAAACACCGAAGCTTCTCCCAACACTTTCATCACCGCCTTGACCAGTTAAGTTTACAAGACCAAACCCCATGAAAAGCATGTGTCATTAGCTACGAAGGTTCCATACTTGGTCGCCTGTGATCAACACCCCCACATCAAAATCGTTGAACAATCCACTGCTGTAATGAACAAAAAAGTCGTCAAGTGGCACCGCAGCCTCATTCTACTCCTCAATTATACCTACTCCGTTTTGATCAATTGTTCACATTGCTTCACCTAATTGATTGGTTGGTCTGATGAGCCTCTCTTCCTCATAAGGCTTTACTAATAATGCCTCTCCAAGTCAATACACAGTTGTCCAGTTGTTATCTCCCTGGAATAAAAGCTGACCAAATAAGTCATGTACCTCATCATAATCTTCGTGAGTATTAGGTGGACCCGTTCGACAAAGCGATCGATCGGCACTCCCCTAGTTGATTAGGCAACTCCTTATTAGAAAGAGGAAAATCGGTAAAATCTTTCAACTTTGAGTTCTCAACCTGGAGTGCGACCACCACCAGCATGACCTTGCTCCCACACATTTCCAGAAATCTTTATAGAAGAAAATAAAAAAAGTAGTTCAGCCTCGATGACCACTTCTGATATAGGATTCTCATGCTTACCTTAACCTCATCCTCTATTATCGGTCTACCATGCTCTCATGTTGTTATGGTGACAACTTGCTCCATGGATCATCTCCCACACCATATCACTCTCGTCTCTTTGTGTGAAAGTACGAAACCCTTGGAATAACGTGTCAAAGCCGCATTGACTTCCCGCTTCTCCTCAATGCCCTCCCCATCCACCAACAACCTCACAAAGGTGTTTCTCCTATGTCTCTCTGATGTTGTTAGGTGTAAGGACTTAGTGGTAATGCCCCCTTCTGTCACTAATAGCTATTTGAACGTCTGTCTCCATTCTACTTCTATCTTCTCATCCTCCTATCTTACTACCTCAACGAGGCCCTTTCTGACAAAGCCCTCTCATCCTCCACCATGTCCAGACTTTCTGGCTTGTAGCTGATTGGGAAGATGCACTTTGACTTAAGTCTGATTGTTGACATACATGACATGAGTCCTTGCTTGGGACACCCCTCCAATGTTGCTCCACCTCATTCTATCCGTATTTTCTTTCTTTCCTATTGACCATTCCATTTGTCCACCCTCTCTTCTTCCCCCTTATGTGGTTTGACATGCTCTTCTTCATCTCCTCTTATTGAGTTCCTCTTGGTGTTGGTCGGGGTTTTTCCCAAACTTTGCAAGATTATCGAGGTGAAACTAGTGGTGGCGTCGCAACCCAATGTTTTAAAGAGGCTTGACTACCTAGGTTTGCAACATCGTTCATGGAGGAGAGGATTGATGACCTTGTGACCTATGGTCATGATGTTGAAAAGTATTGAGCCGGAGGGCCTATAGTGGGATATGTGAAGCTGGGATGGGGGTGCCTTTGCTCTCCCTAGAGATTAGGAGCCAGAGGGCCTCAAATTTTGCCTTGGACTATAAGTTGCTTTGGAAGGCCAAAGCACCTTTGAAGATGATTGTTGGGAGAAAATAATAGCTTGTTATTTCTGAGAACCCTGGGCTCTCTTATATAGATGAGAGTCCTATGGGTAAATTACATAAAACGGATGCAGAGAAATAAAATGATGAAACTAGTACATATAGAATGTAAAAATATGTAAATATTTTTACACTCCCCCTCAAGTTGGAGCATAGATGTCAATCATGCTCAGCTTGGACGAACACTTTAGGAATGGCCCTCTGAGTAATACTTTTGTAAATATATCCGCAGTTTGCTCTCCTGAACTGACATGTGATGTAGATATCAACCCCTTCTGAACCATATCTCTTGTATAATGGCAATCTGCGTCAATATGTTTAGTCCTCTCATGGAATGCAGGGTTGTTTGCAATAAACAGAGCAACTTGATTATCACATTGTAGCTGCATAGGTAGAGGAAGTTTTATGTGTAAATTACATAAAACGGATGCAGAGAAATAAAATGATGAAACTAGTACATATAGAATGTAAAAATATGTAAATATTTTTACACTCCCCCTCAAGTTGGAGCATAGATGTCAATCATGCTCAGCTTGGACGAACACTTTAGGAATGGCCCTCTGAGTAATACTTTTGTAAATATATCCGCAGTTTGCTCTCCTGAACTGACATGTGATGTAGATATCAACCCCTTCTGAACCATATCTCTTGTATAATGGCAATCTGCGTCAATATGTTTAGTCCTCTCATGGAATGCAGGGTTGTTTGCAATAAACAGAGCAACTTGATTATCACATTGTAGCTGCATAGGTAGAGGAAGTTTTATGTGTAGATCTGCTAACACCGCTGGAACCCACATCATTCCGGTACTCGCTTGTGCCATGACCCTATATTCATATTCGAAACTTGATCTAGCCACAACGGGTTGTTTCTTGCTTTTTCAAGAAACAAGGGAACTGCCAACATATACTGCAAAGTCTGACGTTGACTTCCTGTCTTTAGGACTCCCTGCATATTCAACATCAGCACGTGCATATACAGTGAGAGTTGCTCCTTTCTTGAAAAGCAACCCCGTTCCTGGAGACGATTTTAGATATCTCAATATCATGTGTATAGCATCCATATGCACCTGTCGGGACTGCTTCATAAACTGGCTTACTCGACTCACAACAAAGGCAATATCTGGTCTGGTAATAGTAACATAAAGGAATTTTCCCACCATCTCTCTGTATCTCTTATCGACTTCATCTGTATCCCCATCGTACAGCTTCATGCTAGGGTCCATAGGAATAGTAGATGGTCTGCACCCAATCATGCCCATCTCAACAAGCATATCTGTAACATATTTCCTTTGGGTCATCACAAGCCCTGTGCATTCCTAGCAAATTCCAACCCTAGGAAATACCGTAAGGTGCCCAAATCCTTAGTAACAAACTGACTGCCCAAAAAATCTTTTGCCATCTTTATTCCTTGCTCATCATCTCCTGTAACAATTATATCATCCACGTAAACCATGATTACAACTATCCCTCTAGATGTTCTCTGCACAAATAGAGAGTGATCTACATTTGACCTCTTGAACCCCTGTCGTTCAATCAGATCTGAGAGCTTCTGAAACCAAGCTCTTGGACTTTTAAGGCCATATATCGCCTTATGGAGTCTACAAACCTGTTGACGCTCCCCCTCAGTAGCAAACCTCGGAGGCTGCTGCATGTATACCTCCTCCTGTAGATCTCCATACAAAAATGCATTTTTAACATCTAACTGAAATAAGGGCCAGTCGCGTACCACAACAATAGATAGCAGAGCATGTAAAGTGGAGTGACAAGCAACATGAGATAATTAATGTATCCAAATAATCTACACCATAGGTTTGAGTAAACCCTTGTGCCACCAATCTTGCCTTGTACCGATCAAGACTCCCATTGGCATGATATTTAATGGTAAATACCCATTTGCAACTGACAATAGAGGCACCTGGAGGAGCAGACACCAAGCTCCAGGTACCACGTGATTGCAGGGCTGCCATCTCTTCCTCCATGGCTAAACACCATCGGCTATCTTTCAATGCATCCTGGTAAGTCCGTGGAGATTCTTCAGCAAATAGAGCAACTGCAAAGTTGTGAAAATCCCATGTCAGGCGATGAATGGACACTTGTGAAGCAATTGGATACGAAGCACATGTACGCTTTTGCTTCATAATAGCAATGGGTATATCCACATCCTCAGGAACCTCCTCCTGCACTGATCCCTGTACAAAACTATCGCCAGTCCCATCGTTAGAAACCATGTTATCAGGACATACTTGGGGCATGCTGGATGATTGACCATGACCATGAGCAGTAGCTGACCTACGGGTATAGTACTTGGGTAAGGGTGGAATAACTGCACATGCGGCTGTATAGAGGGGACTAGTGGTGGTGGTGGTGGTGGAGGTGGCGGTGGTGACGGTGGTGGTGTAACAGTAGGAGAAGGCAACAGACTAGGAGGTGGAGGTGGCACGTAGATTTCGGTATAAGATTCTGAAGAAGCCAACCTGTCACCTGTAGGAGAGAAGCACATTACAGACTCAAAAAATGTGACATCAGCACTAATATAGTATTTCCTCCATAATGGATCATAGCACCGATTCCCCTGCTGTGTCCCGGAGTACCTAGCAAACACACATTTGACAACTCTAGGAGAGAGCTTGTCAAGACCTGGAGTCAATTGGTGAACAAATGCATCCGAACCAAAGACACGGGGAGTAAGAGAGAACAACTCCTTCTCAGGGAAAGCCATAAAGAAAGGAATTTTCTCACCCAAGACAGACGAAGGCATACGATTCACAAGGTAACATGCGTTAAGAATCGCATCACCCCAAAACGAGTGTGGTGCGCGACTCTGAATAAAAAGTGTCCGAGTGACATCAAGTAAATGCCGGTGCTTTCTCTCAGCAACACCATTTTGCTGAGATGTATACGGACAAGAAGTTTGATGAATTATTCCACAGGAAGATAAAAAGTGTGAAAGAGAACGAATACAAAATTCCAATGCATTATCAGTCCTGACAAACTTCACAGACGCAGAGAAGACATTGCGCACTTCATTTATAAAGTTTTTGATTACACCCCCGCTTCAGATTTATTCTTCAATAGAAAGACCAACGATAAACGAGAAAAATCATCTACTGCAACCAGATAAAAACGACGTCCCTGATGATCAGGAACACGACTTGGACCCCAGATATCGACATGAAACAACTCAAATAGGGAGCTACTGCTCCGACTCTGACGACTGGGACAAGCTGACCGGTGATGCTTTCCCAACTGACATGCTTCACACTGAAATGAGGATGTAGGAGAAATCTGCTGCAAAATGTGACACATCTTCTGAAGAGGGAGATGGCCAAAACATAGATGCCACGTATAGGGAGAGACTGATCCGATTGAATGATAGGAAACTCCTGCACAAGGTGTGCGAACCAGCCTATAGAGCCCGCCCTACTCACGGCCACACCCAATCACGCGGTCCGTAAGGATGTCCTGAGAAACAAGAGAAGATGGGTCAAATATAGCTCGACAGTGTAGATCCTTTGTAAGCTGACTAATAGACAACATGTTCATAGAGAAATCTGAGCATGTAACACATTCTGTAGACACATTGAAGGCGTCAAGGTAATCTCCCCCTGTCCTGTGATCGGGGAGTGAGTCCCATCGACTATCACCACGGTCCGTCCTGGAGGGACCTGTCTGTATGCTGTTAGCTGTTCTCTATCGCCACATAAATGGTGTGTCGCTCCGGAGTCCATAATCCATTCTTTAATCTCAGATCCATGACAGTAGGTAAAAGCATAGGGGCTACCTGATGTACCGCCAGAAGTGGATGTACTAGTAGAAGCAGAAGCTGCTACATCTGAATGACCTCCTGGAGATGAGACAGGAGGCATGATATCTCGAATCCTGGTGACGAGATCATCAAATCTTTGATCTGAAGTCGTAGGTGGAGGGGACTCAACTTGCTCTGCTACTCTCGCTGATGCCGGGAAACCATGCTTAGAATAACATGTATCCTCTGAATGGCTAGGTTAATGACAATAAGTACATGGCTGACGGGTTCGACCCCCTTTACCACGGGGTCTACATCCACGAAAGGGTGAAAAACCACCTCTGCCTCTGGATGCTGCCATTGCCGAAGAGGTCTGACTAGTAGTAGCGGTCTGAACAGTGATCCTGCTAAGTCAACGGAAAGCTTCCTCCATTGGAGGAATAGTGGCATCCGCAAGGATCTGAGAGCGGGCAGCATCATACTCTGGATCAAGTGCAGCAAGGAAAACACCAACCATAGTAGCATTCCTGTAAGTCTTCTGCTGTTCAGGAGTAGCCGTCAGAGGCATGAAGCTGTGAAGCTTCTCAAACATTCCTCGCAAGGATGTGTGCAGTGAGTGTAACAAGGACCTTCCGTTCTGCTTGATTGTGAAGATATCATGCTGCTACCGGAGTATCTTGGTCTCATTCCGTGCCTGAGAGTAGGTTGCGGCCAGAATACCCGACATGGCCTTGGCCGTGAGCTGATGTAATACGTTATTGGCGATCTCGATCGTCAATATTCCTGACAGCCAGACTTTGGCATATGCGTCGTCCGTCTCCCAAGAGGCGTGAATCTCTATTTTCTCCACCGGTTCATCATCGGTAAGAATATGTTTCTTGCCGTTCGACTTCATGAGGCTCATGAACTGCATTGCCCAGAGTTCATAGTTCGTCCCGTCTATTTTGACAATTCGTGCCGGACCTCTAAAGGCACCTGTGGTGGGTACATCTACTTTGTTGTCTGACATATTTCCGGATGGAGATCACAGGGATGTCGTAGACCAAAGATAGATGCCTACACAAACATGTGAGGATTCGATTGCATATGTAGACTCATGCAATCAAATCCATCAGCCGAAGAAAACTCGAGATGCAACTACGCACACCTAGAGGAGGCGGTGCTGACACGTGCGTCTTGCGACGCCGGGAGAGGAAGGATGGGAGGGGGGGCAGCGCCGGGAAGGAGGGCGGCGAACGCATGTAGGGGTGCTAATCGAATCGAATACCTTCGAATCCACCAAGATTCTAATTCAATTCATTATAAAACTTTCAAATTCGAACTCGAATCGAATTTCAAACGAATCAACTAATTTAAATTCAGATTCAATTCATTTTGAGTTTCGAACATTCAAATTCGATCCGTTTTATTTCGAATTTGAAATGTTAATTGATGTTTTAGAACTTATATAAATAATATTATTTGAAGAATAATATAATATACATATTTTATTGTATAATTCTAATTTGGAAAATATATTACTAATATAAGTTGAAAAATTATAAAATCAAAGAAAATATCAAACCAATACAATACTGTGGATAAAAGTACCTAATTTTTACAATTATTATGTGTCTTTTGCAATCTAAATATACTCTTTTCCCTATGATGAAGAAATGTATAAATGCAATATATTTATATAAGTCTATCAAAGAGATAGAATATCATTGACGAAAAAGCTGAATACATTATAATTACCAGTGCATGTTAAAGCAAACAAGATCAAACTTATATAGAAAGTTGATACAAATTAATATTATTATTTGAAATAATGGGGATAGTAAAAATTAATGTATCAAGATAAAACCTCTTCATTAAGCGTGAGAATCTTCAATATCAAAAAACTAAACCATGAAAATGAAATACACGGATTTTTGATGTACAAAGGAACAACTTACGTTATGCTGAGAAAAACTTGTATATTACTCATGTGATGATAAGTGTCGCCTTGACAATGATAATCATCATGGATTGTCATGCAAGGAAAATCAAAACAACAAAAAAGCAGAGGAAACATATCTAGATAAATTTCGAATCACAACAAATGTTAAGGAGGAACTCGAAGCACCAAAACCATCATTTTCTCGTGCTAGGAGAAAGCCCACCATAATTAATTATGGATTTATAGATCTTTGATAGACAATGAAAGGGCGATGGAAAAGGCAGTGCAAGGAATGTGGGAACATGAAAATAAATATGTAGGTGAGAATTTAGAATAACAAGCTTAAACATTTGATCTTTCTTATTAGATTTCATGACTAATATTTTTCTTTTTTTTATATTCAATATATATTCTTTAAATAATATGATTATTTATATCTATATATACATACTAAATTGGGTATGAACTAGAGTGTTCTGCATCCTCTTAATGCCTCAAAATTTCTGAATATCATGCTAAATTGATTATTATACGTATACAAAGTAACTCATACCTAAGTTATTGTCACTAGGAGAAAACAAGACATGAACTTAGATGTTTTGCATACCGGTGCATGGAGAACCTACATCTCTAACTCATAACATATTTTGCAATCAAACCACTTCAACTTAGTTATAACGAGGGAAAGAAAGAGATTGTATCTCATTAGGGGGCCCTAATATTGAATATATACGTCATGTATGACAAGCCACGTCGGTGTAGCGTAGGAGTATGGAAATCATAGCTGCAAATGCTGGACAAGATAAATCATATCAACAGAACCTAGATATGATTATAAGTTTAAATTCACCACTTAATCATTGTAGCAAGTTGATTTGAGAGTATCTTTAGTTGCTTACAAATGTTATGCTTATTGATATAATGCAAATGCCAAATCAATGTAAATCAAACGTGGTAACTTTTTCAGCACATATACATGTATTCTTTTTTGCATCTATTTACTTATAAATGAATTCGAATAAATACATGTCAACCTTTTGATGTAATTATGCTATAATTTCTTGCACAAGAATATTCAGAAAAGATCCTAATCGACCCTGAGTGGTTGTTACATGTATGTATGTAAATATGTATGTATTATATGCATGTATATGTATGTACAATGTATGTATATAAATACATGGATACATATATACATGTATATGTATATAAATATCGAATCGAATTATTATTGAACGAATTCAGGTTAATTCAGATTCAATTCATTTGAGAATCGAATCCACAAGCTATATTCAAATTCAGTTCATTTTGTTTCGAGTCGAACTTTTTTTGAATTTTTATCAACGAATCCTAATCGAATTCGAATGATTCGGTTCAATTAGCAGCCCTAAACGCATGCGCTGGAGGGAGGGCGGCGCCGAGAGGGGCTGGCGGCGCTGCTGGGAGTGGCGGGGGCGCTGTTGGTGGCGTAGGGAGGAGGGCGGCTGGTGGGGTTAGGGTTAGGGTATACGAGCTCTGGTCTAGGACCGCCGCTTTGATACCATGTTGGGAGAAAATAATAGCTAGTTATTTCTGAGAATCCTAGGCTCGCTTATACAGAGGAGAGTCCTATGAGTAAATTACATAAAACGGATATATAGAAATAGAATGATGAAACTAATACATTTAGAATGTAAAAATATGTAAATATTTCTACAATGATGATGCACACCTGTTTGGTAAATAGAAAATGATTGGTTCCAGTGAAGCTTTTGGCAAGTGAGTCTGAGGTTTTGACATTGGTTGCTTGGTTTGTGTCTTGTTGGAGGAGAATGTCCATAGCTTGTTCTTCACTTGCCTTTATGTCAAGATGGTTTGGGGGTAGTCAGTATTCCATGTATCAATGCAGGTGAGCCAAGGCATTTTAAGCAAGCTTCAAGGGAAGTGGCATACATGGGGGATCAAGTGCACAAATGGCTGCACGATTAGAATAGGTCATTTACCGTCCTTTGGGCCATTTGGAGTGTGAGTGAAACTCGGTGGCCTTCAAGCATATTGGGGATAGTATGCGGAAAACATGTGCATAACACTAATGTCCTCCATGCATCATGATGCATCACAGTTGCACGTGTAAGGTGTTGTAAAGAGAGTGATGGGACGCATGCTAAAGGCATTGCATATGCTGTGTTTTTTTCCTTTCAGATAAATTACTGGATGGCTTCCCTTGCGAGATGATCTTCTTTTGTATTCTAAAAAACGCTTGGTTGGCATTTGAAATCCTTCTAATGGAAGAGGTTTGGCAGGTTTGTTTTTTTTCACGAGATATATGTGCTAAGGCATATTGCTATTATAATTGGCTAGTAGTAGTATATGATGTAAAATTATGACTTCCCATAATTGCGTGTTTTGTGGAGGGAGTTGCATGTAACGACCACACCGATTTCCTTCTCAGTCAATGGAAAGCTTATTGTGGAGGGATGGCTACAATGGTAAAGGTTGTTGGCAGCCAATGTAGCATTCTTTCCTAGTGTTGTTTGTGGTGCTTGAACTGGTCTTACAGATAGTCTATGATATAAATATGGGACTTTTCTAATTGTAGGTTTTGAGGATGGAGTTGCGGGTACCAACACATCCTTTTCCTTCTCAGTTAATGGAAGATGGCTGGCCTAGGTAGCATTCTTACCTATTGTTGTTCGAAGTGGTTGTAGCAATTTAGTTAGTAATCACAACTTTAGAGTTTAGACCCATCTTTAAGGATTTGATGCCATGCCATTGAATCAATGACTTTTCTTTGATACATTGATTAGTCTATGTTTTTTTAAAAATTGGATTCCTGCCTTCATGGTTCTCCACGTTTCAAAACATGGTGTGAAAAAATGTCACCTTGAGTCTGCCCAATCTCCATGTTTCGAGGTGTGTGCCTTAGGAACCTCCAGTGAGGTGTGCGCCTCAGTTGGGTGAGGCACTACCTCGAGGCATCGAGGCGGAGCTGGAGCCTCAATTCAGATCTTTAGATGACGTTTCTGAATCATATGTCCGAGTCTATTAAGGGAAATCAGCGTCACTTATGCTGTTTTTAGCTGCTTACAATATGGGTTGTTTTTATTGTTTCTGGTATGTTAATGCAAAATGTTATTTGATTAATGCTGCGATTGTTCGTGTTCACCCTGTAATAGTGTCAAATATCACTAAATATGTTTATTGTAGAATTTATTATATTGACATGTTTTTTTGACCTAATTTTCTTAAATCTGACTTTTTTAAGAACTACTTGGCTTACGCCTTGCCTCGACCAAAATGAAACTACCGGGAGACGCTTCTTATCATTTAAGCCTTGGTTTAACAAGTCAGATGTCGTTTCCTTTGCATTTGACTTGCATTGAGATTCAAGTTGGCACTTGCTTTCCTTTGAGGGTTGTTTGATAGTGTAGAGATATTCTCATGTTACTTTATCATTTCTGTATTTTCTATTTCTTTTTTCTATATTATGTAATTTACCCTTTGGGTCTCTCCCCTATATAAGAGAGCCATAGGTCTCTCCCCTATATAAGAGAGCCATAGGGTTCCCTTGAATAGACATATTAATCATTTCTTCCAGCATGGTATTAGAGCGGCGGTCCTAGACCAGAGCTCTTGTATCATTTAAAACCTTACCCCACCAGCGGCCCGCTCCTCTCTCCCCTCACCGTTGCCGTCGCCCCAGCGGCGACCGTCGCACCTCCGCCCCAATGGCAGTCGTCACACCTCCGATCTGCCACCTACCACTATCTGCGACACGTTCGCCTTCTCCTAAGGCTCTGAGAACGTGATCACGTGATCATGTCGGCCAGATTTTGACGTTTCTTGGGTTATGTCAGATAGATATGTCATCCGTTGGTGCGAGGCACATTATAAGATGATGGGAATGGTTGCACTTTGAGTCTACACATGCAAGCACTTCCCTACTTGTCTGTGTAGTCAAACTCCTTTGGTCTACAAGCCTTAGTTTTTGGATCCGGTAATATGTCAGAAAACAAAGTTGATATCCCCGCCTCATGCACTTTTCGAGATCCAACGCCAATAATCGATGCCTATGCTCTTACCAGTTGTCATATGACTGACATGAGAGAGTTGATTTTGGACTCCAGTGCATCCCATCATATGTGTGGTGACATAAGGCGGTTTGCAGTGTACATACAGTTACCCCATGGTAGATCCGTTATCATAGCTGATGGGACTCACTCTCCAGTTGCAGGATATGGAGAGATCAATCTGACACCATCTATGCGTCTACAGAATGTGCTTCATGCCTTTATTTTTTCAATGATCTTATTGTCTATTAGTCATATTACTAAGGATATGCATTACTGTGCTATTTTTGATCTGTCTTCACTTGTGTTTCAGGACATTCTTACGTGCATGATGATTGGCCGTGAGCATGGTGTCCTCTATCGACTGGTCCGCACTTCGTATACTGGTGTCTCGTCTAGTCTCATAGGATCACTCTCCCTGTTTATGTGGCATATGCGCTTTGGTCATCTTCCTCTCCAGAAATGTGTCTTGTTTTTCCTCAGATCTCTCATCGCTCCTCTTTCCAGTGCGAGGCTTGTCAGCTATGGAGGCATCACCGATCTGCTTTCCCGAGTCGTCAGGGTCGGAGCAATAGCTTCCTTTTTGAGTTGATTCATGTAGACATTTGGGGTCTGAGTTGTGTTCCTGATCACTAAGGATATATGTTTTTTCTCGTGATTAAAGATGATTTTTCTAGATTGTCATGGGTTTTCTTATCAAAGAATAAGTCTGAGGCTGGAACTACGATAAAAATCTTTTATAAATGAAGTAACGGATATTTTCTCCTCTACAGTTAAATTTGTACGAACTGGCAATGCCTTGGAATTCTGTAATCTTGAGCTTTCGCAGTTCTTCTCATCATTTGGAATCATCCATCAAATTTCACGTGCTTATACGTCTCAACAAAATGATGTTGCTAAACGTAAGCATCGTCGCTTGATGTGACTCAAACTCTTCTCATTTAGAGTCGTGCTCCACATTCGTTCTGGAGTGATGCGATTCTCACTGATTGCTATATAATGAGTCATATGCCCTCTTCTGTGTTTGGTGAAAAAATTCTATTCTCCTTTGCTTTTCCTAAGGAGTTGTTCTCCCTCTCTCCTCGTATGTTTGGCTCAATCGTCTTTGTGCTTGTAACAATGTCTTGACAAGCTCTCTCCTAAAGCTGTCAAATGTGTTTTCGTCGGGTATTCCAGAACACAGAAGGGATACATATGTTATGATCCTCTTCGTAGGAAGCACTACGTCAGCATTGATGTCACCTTTTTTTGAGTATGTGATGTATTTTTCTCCTACAGGTGATAGATTAGCTCCATCTGATTCGACAGAGGAGGTCTACATGCCACTGCCTCCTACCCCTATAATCACATCACCACCATCACCGGCTCCACCAATTGTCTCACCACCTCCACCTCCTCCTGTACCACCACCTCCCAGTTCCCTGGCTCAGTTCTTGCCATGATTCTACGTTCGTAGGCCGTCCTCTGCTCGTGGGCCCCCAATCATCCATCACGTCCCGGGTATGTTCTGGCATATTGTTTCTACTGATGGACCTCGAGATTTATTTTTACAACAGACTACTGCACCATCTGAGTAGGTGCCTTTGCAGGAGGTTGGTATCCCCAATGATCTGGATGTGCCTATTGTCATTAGGAAATAAAGGCGTATGTGTGCATTGTATCCTATTGCCTCCCATGTTTCTTTTGACCGCATGATTGCAAATTTCAGGAAGTTTGCAATTGGACTTTCAGCGGTGGAGATTCCACGGACTTATCAGGAGATTTTGCGAGATAATCGATGTTGTTTTGCCATAGAGGAGGAGATGGCCGCGTTGCAGTCACGTGGCACATGGAGTTTAGTCTCAGCCCCTTCGTGAGCCTCTATTGTCGGTTGCAAGCAAGGTTTAAAAAAATGAAAAGCGGAACAAGGCGGTTATCCTGGAATCGAGGCGAAGCGTAGCCTCGAGGCGGTCGAGGCGTAAGCCTCAGTATTACCACCCAATATATGTAATTTAATAGAGAATATTGTAATAAAATTAGTAAGACAATATTATCCAATAAAATTTCAATGTTCTAAAGCAATTAAAGCATATTTCAAGTAGCTTCTCAAAACTGACAATAACAAACATCGCCGCTAGACTGTGTGTGTTAATGTAAAAGTCTAAAAGTTTAAGACAAAAGATTAAAATGGTTACAAAACATGATATAAGTTCGAATATTCTACTTCTATCACATGACCAATAGTTCAAAAAACCCAAAGGAGTATTAAGAGAGGTAGCTTCGCCATATCCTAAATTCCTAATCAAGGTTCTAGGCGTTCTGGATTCTCATGCTCCTTGACATTGGCTCCAACTACAACTTCTGCAAAAAGATCATCATCAGAAGAACTACTGCTTATTGGATCATCAAATGAGTCATCCATATACTTCAACCTTGCTTCATCTTCCCCTTCATCGCTAACTTCATCATCCTGAAACTCCTCATCAACGTCCACCACTGCTTTACCTATTAGGTAATACCAATATTACTTAACTTACTTTTGTTGTGTTTAAAATAACATAGTATGTTCATGAATCATAATAATAAGTAGTCATTACCTTTGTCCTTCCTCCTCTTCTGACGTGAATTTCCTTGTCCATCAGCTTCATCCTCGACTTCTATAACGCCATCCTCAATGGGAGTGTTCACATCAAGTTCTTGAAACGCTTCGAAGTCACAACTTTGGAGCTCCGACACCCATTCATCACCAGAATCGACGTCATCCAAGCATAGAGGATCCTCCATGGTCTTTCTCCTAATCTATCTATGCTTCAACTTTAGGTTTAACATCACATAGACTAAATCATTCAATTTGGCTTGTATAAGTCGGTTCCTTCTCTTTGTGTGGACCTAGTGCCAGATTTCCAATATCAATAAATATTGTATCATAAGTCTGAATAGATTGTAATTGTTAATATTACCTGATTAAAAGAACTCCAGTTGCGCTCGCACCCCGATGCACTACAAGTCAAACTCAAAACTCGGATGGCAAATTTTTGCAACTCAGGATATTCATCCCCAGATTGAGACCAACAATCCGCTGAAAATGTTATATTTCACAATCATGGTAATCTTAGATAGTTATCAATTGAAAGAAATAATATAATAAAACAAAATATATACTAACCAGGACTCCTCTTCTTGCACGTACTTATTGCGCTTTCCCATCCAAAAAAATCTCTTGCGTGCTTAAAAGCATCAAACTGTAAATCAATTTTTTTCCTTGCAGATCGATCATCTACCATCCTCATGATGCAATCAAACAAGCCTTTTTTAATCTCAAAATGTTTGGAAAATGACGGCTCATATGTACATTGGGGATTGAGAAAGCATGCTGCCGCATGCAAGTTGGTATGGAGTTGACGATCCCATCTGTCATCCACAATATCCCACAATGTTCGATATTTCGTTTCATCATTGCCTAATGCTTTCGCTATTTCTTCCTTAGCTCTATCCATGGCCTCGTAGATGAAACCCATTGGTGGATATTTTTTAGAATCCATCATCCGCAAAACCAAAACTAACGGTTTCGTCGTTTGTATCACGTAAGCAACACCAGGCCAATAAGTTTTGCTTCTCAAAATTGTTTGACTTACACTTTTCCCTTGAGGCTTAGAAGCATAGGGACTCTTCTTCTATTTGCTGGAAGTAAAAAAGGATTCCAAAGGATCCTTCATGCTCATCAACTTCTGTAGTGTGAGAAAAGCCGTAGCAAAACGTGTGACCGCTGGTCGTACCAAATATCCTCCTATTTGCTTCCTTACCATGGCCAAAACCCATCCATTCGCATAGATGTAATTAATAATCCTTTTCGCTTTCTTGAACACAGAGGCATGTAGAGGCAATTTCAAGATATCTTCCAACATCAAGTCTATGCAGTGGGCTGCACACGGTGTCCAGTAAAGGTGCTTCCTTTTCTCCATCAACATTTGTCCAGCCGCCTTGTAATTTGAGGCATTGTCTGTAATAACCTGTATAACGTTGCCTTCGCCGACCTCCTCTACAAGCTCATCCAACAGGTTAAATAGCAAGGTAGCATTCTTCACTTTGTCGGATGCATCTACGGACTTCAAGAACCATGTGCCTTTCGGGTTGTTCACCAAGAAGTTGATTAAAGAATGACCCTTTACATATGTCCAACCATCTGACATTATGCTGCATCCAGTTTCTGCCCATGAAGCCTTTGCCTCACTCATAATGTCCCCAATACTCTTTACTTCTTCTTTCAAAATCCAACCCCTTAGCTCATAAGCAGATGGAGGCTTCAATCCCCTCCCAAAGGAGCCGACAACATGAAGCATATATGAAAAGGAAGGGCTACTTGCACAGTTAAATGCCAACCCATTCTCAAAGAAGAATCTACCGATGGTACGTCATACACGACTTCTCTCCTCTTTCTTCCAAGTCTCATTCAATGTAGTTTGATGGCCACTCACCCCAATCGTAGTCGTAAGACTTGGACTTCCCAATGGTGATGGGCCAGCAACAAAGAAGTCCATGGGACCTCTTACCCTCTTCAAGTTACTAGATCCAGAAGGAGAGACTGCTTGATTGTCGCCACCAAATGGACTTTGCATGTCAAAGCTACCCGCTCTGCACATTTCTTCCATCTCCATCATTGCTCTTCTATTTTTATCTTCGTTGGACGATAATATAGCCTTCATTTCATTCAACACTTCAGTAGGAACTTGTGCACATCCTTTCACATTTTTTTCGGTCTTTGCGAGATGATGCTTGAGTCTAGCGACTCCACCTGTAATCCTCTTCCCACAAAAATTGCATTGGACATACACATATCCTTTCCCTTTTTGAGCCTCGTCCATCTCAAGCTGAACACAATATTTCCATGCGGGATCATTCCGACCTCCCTCGGAATTCTTTGCGCCCTTGCTAGACTTCGGCATCTCTATAACTTCAAGTAACAAAAATGAACAACATAAAGACTAAAATTTAAGGATTTATTCTTAACCGATTTAAGCAAATTATAAAGCATAAAACTAATTTATGAAATAAAACTAGAGTCAGTTCAAATGATGTATTGATTTTTAAAATCCGAAAAATGTGATTCAAACATTGACAGGGCCTTTACAGGATTTTGTCTTGAACAAGGGGTCCTGATGGATAAAAAATGTGTAATTCAAACATTCACATGGCCTTTACATACATAGTGCAGACATCGATGTCATAGAAAAAATAAAAAAGAGAATATAGATGATGTTAGCAATCACAGTCCTGATGGATAAAAAAGAGAATATCACAAAAGTAAATTAAAAAAATAAAAAAATCTTACTTTTGTTTAAAGGGGCAGAGGCGAAGCAGCTTCGAAGGCGGAGGCGGAGCAGCATGGCTGCAAGAGGCGACGCAATGGTTGCTTGTGCGCAGTGCAGCGCCGGAGAAGAGCCGCAAGAGGCTTGGTGGTGCTGGCGACTGGCGAGTCGACGATGTAGGAGTTGGAGGAGACGACGCTCGACGATGGTTAGGGTTTTTCACCGTGAAAACAGAAGGTCCCCATCATTTCATCGATGCAGAAAAAACATAACCAGGACCGCCTCGCTGGACCGCCTCGCCTTATGCCTCGCCTCGCCTCGCATCACAACGCCTCGCCAGATGAGGCGCCCGCCTCGCAGAATCAGGCTGAGGCGCTTGCCTCAAAACGGAATTTGGGCGCCTCGCCTCGAGGCGCGATTTTTCAAACCGTGGTTGCAAATGGATGTTCATTGTGAAACACCGTGCAGATGGTTGTATTGGTCGCTACAAGGCCAGAATGGTTACACGTGGGTTCACCCAAATGTATGGGGTGGACTATTTGGACATATTCTCTCCAGTAGCTCACCACTTCACTCTTTAGGTTCTTCTTACTGTTGATGTGGTACGTGATTGGCCTCTATTTCAGCTTGATGTCAAGAATGCTTTCCTATATGGTGATATCCATGAGCAAGTCTATATGCAACAATCACCTGGGTTTGCTGTTGAGGGGGAGTGACTGCAGGTTTGTAGACTTCACAAGGCCATCTATGGTCTCAAGCAGAGTCCAAGAACATGGTCCAGAAGCTCTCGGACTTGATTGAGCGAATGGATTTACGAGGTCGAATGCGGATCATTTTTTGTTTGCTTAGAGGATCCATAGAGGTAAACTTGTTATTATGGTTTATGTTGATGATATCATCATTATGATGTGCAGAGAATTAGAGAGGCAAAGAGGTTTGTTAGTCAACAGTTTGTCACAAAGGACCTTGGCACCGTAAGATGCTTTCTGGGATTAGAGTTTGCCAGGAACCGGTAGGGTCTTGTGATGACCTAAAGAAAGTATGTTACAGATCTTCTAGCTGAGACAAGCATGATTGGGTGCAGACGTGCTACTACTCATACGAATCCTAGCATGAAGCTATACGATGATGATATATAGGAAGTGGACAAGAGAAGATGCATAGAACTTGCGGGGGAGCTACTTTATGTTACCATCACCAGGCCGAGCATTTCATTCGCTGTTAGTCGGGCCAGTCAGTTCATGGAGCGGCCTAGACAAGTGCATATGGATGCAATCCATATGATTCTGAGGTAATTGAAGTCCTCTCCAGGTGTAGGATTATTTTTCAGAAAAGGGGCATCCTTTACTGTCACAGCTTATGCAGATGCAAACTACGCAGGATGCCCTAAGGACATGAAGTCTACTGCAGACTTTGCTATATTTGTTGATGTCTCTTTAGTGTCCTGGAAGAGCAAGAAGTAGATGGTTGTTACCGGATCTAAAGCTGAATCAGAATCCAGAGCTATGGTATAGGGGAGCATAGAGATGATGCGGGTCAGATCTGTTCTAGTTGACCTAGGCATTGATGTACCACTTCCTATGCAATTACAATGTGACAACCAGACAACTTTATTCATTGCCAATAATCATGCTTTTTGTGAGAGAACGAAGCGCATTGAGGTGGATTGTCACTATACACGCGATATGATTAAGAAAGGCTTCATTTCCACTTCCATGTAAGTTCAAGGGAGCATATTGCATACATCCTCACCAAGGCTTTAACCCAAGGGCCTTTTCATAAGTGTTCAACCAAGCTGAGCATGATCGACATCTATGCTTCATCTTGAGGGGGAGTGTAGAGATATTCTTATGTTAATGTACTGTTTTTGTATTTTCTATTTCTTTCTTCTATATTATGTAATTTATTCTTTGAGTCTCTCTCCTATATAAGAGAGCCCCAAGATTCTCTTGAATAGACAGATTAATCATTTCTTCCAGCACATAGGATGCTTAATAGTTTACTATTTCAGTTTCCTATAGTGGATGATGGTATATCTTGAAGATTGTCAATAACGAATATGATATCCAGTGTAATTTTAAATTTAGAAAGAAGTAAATAACTAACAACAATGATAGTTTTTTATAGGAATAAATAATCATAAATGATAGTTTTATGTTTTAGCCATGGAGACTGATCAGCTTCGTGTTTAGCAGGGATCAATTTTTGACCCGGAGACTGGAGCTAAGCTACATGTAGAGCTCGCAAGATCCAACTCGAGGACTAAAAGGCCACGTGGTACACGTTAATAAATGTGCTCTTTCGGTTATTAGATTTACAATAGTACATCTTTGGATTCTTTGCATGTGCAAACAGGGAGAGGGAGAGGGAGAGTGTCTTTCTACTTTATAAATCTTTATCTGATTCAAGATAATTTATTGTGTTTCTAACTTTTTTTTACAGGGGATGGTCCATATGTAATTGTTGATAAAAGGGTAAAAGCAGAGAAGAATATACAAGGAGCATCCGTCGATGATGGTAATGGAAACTCTGCTATTTAAATACCCAGTTTTACCGGGAACCATGCGGTCTAGATTTTCCTTGTGTATCCTTCATGGAACTTACTTCTAGAACTCACTTGCACATGTTTTGCCACATCAACACATTCAGGAGATGGTGGATCAGATTCAGACAGTGATGGCAGCAAGGGTTCTCTACATGCCACCCCGAGGTTTAATTAAATTTTGGAAAGCACATATTACATAGTTAGAATAGCTAAGGAGATATTAGTTAAGGGATCCTTACATCTATGGATGTTGTCATTTGTTCATGTTGTCTAATACCACTCTTTTTTTCCCAGCAGTAAAGCTGCTGAAAAGCAGGACACTCAAGCTACAAAGAATGTAAGTTACTACAATTTCTGGCTTGTTTTGGTTGATTTTATATAGAGAATTTTGACAAATTTTTAGATTGTATTGAAATGATGAACACTAGATGTCTAAGCAATCCGTCTTAGCAGCATGATAAGGAAATAACAAGGGGTAGCAAGTCATCATGTGAGAGTTGTTTCATTTCTTTATTTAAAAAGTGGGAAATACTCTAGAGGTGTCTATCCCAAATATTTTAATAAAGGTAAAGTTTAGGGAAAAACTTACAGTAGCTAGGTCTTGAGAAGAGAGCTAGCGAGATGAGTCACATTATCAACATAAAACATGTCGGATCGAAAGATGATCCCATTACGTGGAATCCAGATCGCCCAGATTCTGGTGACATGGTGCAAGAGATTTGCCATGGACCTAAATGGATTGGCTCCTAAAGAACTCTAGAGGTTGGTGTGGGAAGATAATTCCACCCGATGGATGTCCATATATTGCCAAATCTCACGGAGACATGTACACAAGTAAAACTTGTGAACCAAGTCTTCGCTCGCACCGCCACACATGGAGCATGAGGTGTCATCCCATGGGGTAAAGGTGGATCTTCTTGCATTTGTAAGTAGCTGCTCGAGTCTGTGGAGCCAGAAAAAGATTTTAATGAAGATGGCGAAAAAACAAAAACAATTTCGAAATTTCGTTGAAATTTCGCCAATTTCGGCCTAGATTTGTGAAGGAAGGGTCCATATCGAGATTTTGATTTCGGTTTTGGTGGAGTGTCGAAACCGAAATTTTGGTGAAATTTCGTCGAAATTTCGCAAAATTTTAAACACTGTCCAGATCAAGCCGCAATCCCTTTTCCTAGTGCCTGGGTCAGACACAACATTAGCGACAAGTGCCCTGTAAGCTTTCTTCACAGAGAAAAAGCCATTGCACCACGCCCAATGATCGCGGTCTACAGACGAGCTTGGACAGCTCAGCATTTCCTCTTCATATAAAATCCATGAAATGTTGCTCAGAGAAGGCAGAGGGAAAACATGCTTGTTTCATTCCTTGTGAAAACATGCTTGTTTCATTCCTTGTGAATTGCAAATACGATTGATGTCAATGAATGACAAAATTTTATAGTCCACCTTTAACTCTACTCTTAAATTGTCTCACTCTTTTTGAGTATCAACCCTCTCTTACTCATGTATTTAAGGTTACTAGAGGATGATTTTTTTGGTGTTGGTGGCACGATCTTGGGGTGAGTTTTAGGTGGAGGGTTCAACAACTGTGGAGATGGAATGAATGTTTGCCATGCTCAAACAGAATTGTGCAACTTTCATATGGAGCTTTAAATTCAGCAGATGCAAAAGCGGTCCACATGAGTTACATTAAGGATTGATCAGGTAGAGGATACTTAGGAGTTAGGGAGATAAATATAGTGGAGTTGAAGGAGAGAAGAGCACATAAATAGTTATGGCAGATGATGAAAAGAAGCAGGAGGTGAAGTGGAAGCAACATCCACATCATGCTTGGCTGATGGAGGACGATCTGAATACGAAGTTCTTCTACACCCTGGCTAGTGGAAGGCGACGAAAGAACCACTTCTGTTTTCTTTTTATATGGGTTTCTCTCGATGAAGGAGATAGAGATGTTGGTAGATCAATGGTGGGGCATTTTAAGAAGTTCAACATGCCAAGTTTAGCCATAGGTTGAAGATGGTTGGGGAGGGGTACAAGCTTAAGTTCAGATGCATGTGAGGGATATTCTTCTATTTTGGGAGAATTAGGTCCTTGAGGCATTTGAGGATCTTGAAGCAGATCAATTATTTGGTCTGGATAATTTTTCCTTTTTCTTTTCAAGGAGTTTTGGGAGGTAGTATGGAATATCGACTAATGTATTGGTAAGTTTGGAAATAGATATTGGGGATATATATTAGGATATATCGATGACATCGGTAGAAATCTCAAAAATGGCTCAAAGAAATGATTTTCTCATGAATTAAGATCATCTTAGTTCTTAAAATAATAAGTAACATTCAAATTCACTCGTATACACAAAATGGAGGTGTGTATCGTACATATCATACTATTGTATACATACCATGCAAAGTATTAACTGTTGAGAGATATCAGAAAGCAAATAATGATATTTGTCCAATCACAATATATAGATTACATCTTTGATAATGAAAAATACCATATATTCTAAAATAAAAAAGATATGTGCTTTGCTAAAAAGGTAAAACCTTGCAAAAGACGATCAAAACCAAGAGTAACATGGCGGATCGTCATAACTTCTCCTTCCTTCTTGTCGTTCGTGCTGCATCACTAACTCTATTTAATCAAAGACTTGTAGTAATTCTCTCAAATTTTGTAGAAGTACATAACCTTGTCATCCATCACATGTGAGGATAAGCAACAACAATATTGGGACTGGAAATGGTATTATTGGCTGCTCAATAGAAAAATGAAAGAGCTTGGAAACCTTGTGATAATGATGATGGAGTAGGATATGATATCCTTGATTGGAGTACTCATTCAAGAGGAAATCAAACATCTAAGATTATATCTTACAATGATTAAGAGAAATAAAAAAAATCTAGAGTAATTATGAACAAATACATCAAAAACTCTAAAATTATCTCCCCAAGATCTTAATAAATACAAGAAGTTGTAGCCTAACACTAGAAAAAAATTCAAGACAAGTAATAGATAATGAAATATATAAAACTCCTAAGAAATCTACCTCTTATAGCATTTAAAATAATGAAAATTACCTTAGAGATGGCTTATCCAAAGCCAAGAGGAAGTTGCAAGCAATAATAACACGATATGACGAATGGAAATCCGATATAAGTGATATTATTTGACATGGGGGAAGTTTTATTCAAAACTTCTAGTTTTGATCGATACCTGTCGATATCTTGATATGTCAGTTATACATCGATCGATATCTAGGAAAACAACATACATAGTAGTATCAAAATCGATTGACATTCGCTACCCGATATATCGTCAATATCTCAGCAATATATTCATGTATTTGGATCCATGAGAGAATGATGTCCTAAACATCAGATGAGCTTAGGACACACAACTTTACAATAAAAACAACAAAGCCTTCTCCCACATTAAGTAGGGTTGTCTACATGGATTCTTTGCCTCCATATAGGTTTTTTGGGGTCGTTCTCAGACTTAGATCCAAGTAATAAAGATCCCTTTGGATAGTCTCCTTATAACACTTCTTGGTTCTTCGTCGCCCTCTCTTAGCCGACTCAACATCCCAAATCTTGCATCTTCTTACCAGTGCATTAGCAGACGTTTGTAAGTGGCCACACCATCTTAAGTGATTCTCTCTTGCCTTATCTTCTATCGGAGCTACGCCCCTTTTCATCTGATCACATCATTTTGAATCAGATCTTTTCGTGTGTGACCACACTTCCACCATAATATTTTCGTTTTTGCCAGTCTGCTATTGTCATCTTCTACACATGTATATTGTTCGCATGTCAACATTCAAATCCATAAAGCATAGCGGGTTCTACGGTTGCTTTGTAATACTTTCCTTCGATTTTCAAAGGAATTTTTTTATCACTTAGAACAATATAGGCTCTTCTCCACTTTAACCAACCTGCATTTATTTTATAAGTCTTACCGATTTCCTCATCATGTTGCAAATTAAATGCAAGTGTCTAAAAATAATGTTTCTTTTGAATGTTATCTTCTTCGAGCTTCATATTGTTTCATTTACCATTGCTTCCATCAAAAGCGCTCCTTATATTGATCTTAACTCTAATTATACGAAATCCTTTAGCCTCCGAGGCATGTCTCCAAGCCTCAACCTTCTCATTTACTCCATCTCGAGTTTCATGGACCGACACAATATCATCAGCAAGGTATCTCTTCTTGAGTGCGACTAGTCATGTAAACCTACTTCAATGATATGTTGGTAGTGCAGTTTTCCTACCGCAAAAAGCACTAGGATTCAAATATTGGGACGAGCACTTGTGCGTGTTTCCCTTCTTGCTTCAAAAAAATAGTCGGGGTTCCCAGATTGGATCCTTACATAAAATGAAACCTCATCATAGATGATCTTTATAAGTTTAATGTATAGGACAAGCAATTGTCTCTTCTCCGAAACTCTCTACCAGATCTCTTGTGGAACTTTTCCTTAAAAAGAGATCTTCCGCGATACTGAATCATAAACCTTCTCTAAATCAATAAAGAACATGTGGAAGTTCTTCATTTTAGCTCTATAAATCTCCATTGTTCTCCTCAACATGTGAATACCTTCTAAATTTGGGCTATTTGTTATGCTAGAAATGATTGTATTCTTCGAGAGCATCATTTTTATTCGGAGAATGTACTTGGTCATTTTAGATCCCTTGTTTTGGACTGGTCTTATCCATGACTGTACTATTTTTATCTGTATTATATAATATAATGCGTGTGAAGTTTAAAAGAAGCTCCACAATGGCGGATAGAGAACATACCTCATTTAGAGACCAACTCAGCTGTTCAGATAGGGCTTCCGGACTCACCTCTCTGACTCCACCAGTTCCCGGCCTCCTTGGTTGGTCTGGGTGGGACTGAACCCTTTTCATTTCAAAAAAGGTGAGTAGCTGTAATAGTTAAGTGGCTTGGTATGAAAATAAAACCCAATGGAGGAGAATGAAGCTCTGTAGTAAACCTAGGCGATTGTAGGGAAACTTTGGGATTTCTGTATGTTTAATCGATTCCAGGTCATTTTAAGCTTTTCTTCTGTAAGCTTTTGGTTCTTAATGGATTAGACAATTTGCTACAAGTTTTTCCCATCTTGGTGGCGGATTTGATACTTTTTCGATTGGATTAGAACACTTTGAGAGTGTTCTTGTGATGTTCTTCATCGCCCGGGCTTTTTGCTGTGTTCAGTAGGTATATCAAGCTCTTTGAGCAAGTATATACCTAAATTAAATGACGAAGCCTTCTCCCACTATAAGTAGGGTCGGCTACATAGATTCTTGCTCAAATCCATGTTAGAAATATTCGACTATTTTTTATGCTGGCTGTCGACTATCTAACGCAACCTCCACAAGGGGGATTTGAACCCTGGTCTTTTGGGTGGTAGACAAACTACACTACCACTTGACCATTTAAGTGGGCACAAAAGTATATACCTAATTACCTATTAATTAAAGCCTGAAGTGACAGATGATTGAAGTTTGCTACTGATTGCCCTGGACTTTTGGTGATCTCGCACCTTGGAAGAATGCCCAAAAAGAGGAGAGATTCCCCATATTGATCGGGTTTGAGAACCGCTTGGCTATTATTTTCGTTTGTGGTCCTTCGCAACCTTTTGTTGGCAAATCTGCTGTTGTCACTTGGCGTTTTGGAATATTCTTTGGGGCCATCACCTCACCGGCAAATTGAGGAGCAACATGTGGCATAGGCTGACGAATTCTGTTATTCTCTGCTGATTCTAGAAGTATTTTATTGCATCTTTTTCATAAGCAATTAAATGGATACACGTGTCTGAGATAATTTGGTATTCTGTTGAGCTGAACAGGGGGTCTTGCTATTTCTTGGTCGGTCTTCTGTTGGTTTTACTGGGCTTTATTTGGTCCAGAATGGAAAATTTAAATATTGAAGACTTCCCTCATCTTTCTCCTGTCAAATGGAAAGTGGAAATTGTTACTGGACTGGATTTAAAAGAACCTGTTAAGCATATTTCTTATGCTGCTGCTAAGCCTGCTATGAAAGGGAATTTTATGGTTCCAAAAATTTGTGCTCCCCTTAAACCACGGGAGCCATCTTCTGTTGGTAATGAAATTTTTATTGACTTTACCAAAGAGGAGCTGCAGGATCCTAGCAAACCTTTCGAGCTTTGCTTAATTGGAAAGTTCTCCAAAAATAGGTCAAAGTTTATGGACATTGATACTGAATAAAGCTGAAAATGGAATATGAACAGTGAACACCTGGTTCAAGTGGGAGCCGTTGATTCCAGACATACTCTGATCTTGTTTGAGAATTATAATGATTTTGTACAAACATATATCTGGAATTCCTGGAGGATTGAGGGCCAACTCATGATCCTTATGAGATGGTCTCTGTATTTCAAGCCTGGAGTAACTAAGACTTCAGAGTTCCCTGTCAAGATTGGGCTTCCAACTAAGTACTCCAATTTTTGAATGAAGGAATCACTTAAATCTATTGTTAAGCCAATTGGGAGATTTGTTTCCGTTGATAAAGATGTGGCAAACTTGACAAAACCTTGATATACCAGGGTGAATGTTGAAATGAACGTGTCTATGCCAGGGCCTGACCATATCAATCTAAGATGTGAGTCATTTGTTATTTGACAAGGCATGGTCTATGAAAATCTCCCTCCTTATTGCGGTCGCCATGATCTTCTTGGACATAGGAACTGTAGAAATATATTTATATTGCGTTATTTGTACCGTTTCTTAATTTCCTTCTTCTTATGAATGTCTTATGTAATTTACCCATAGGTTACTCTCCCATATAAGAGAGCCTAGGGTTCATGGAATAAGCAACTCTTTCTATTTTCCCAACATGGTATCAGAGCGGCGGTCTTATACCGGAGCTCCTATACCGAAACCCTAACCCTAACCCCACCTCAAACCCCTCTCGAACTCCGCCGCCTAGGCCCCCGTCCTCTCGGGCTTCCTCCACCGCCTAGGCCCCCTTGCTCTCGCCGCCTAGGCTCCTCGCCGCCTAGGCCCTTCACCGCCTAGGCCCCTCACCTCCTAGGCCCCTCACCACTTAGGCCCCTCACTGCCTTGTGCCCCCCACAACCTAGGCGCCCCACAGCCTAGGCCCCTCGCCACCCTGGGCTGTTACGGCCCGCCGCCTAGGGATCTTCCCACCGTTTAGATCCTGTTGCGCCTAGACCTCTGCCGAGCCCATCCCGTCGTCTTGATGGGTTTGGTTGCTTGAGTCTACCCATGCAACCGAACCCTTGTATGCCAGTAGACAAAAGTCTATCTCGTCTACAACCCTAGTCTACTCTTGCCATCATGTCAGAAAGCAAGGCAGATATTCCCTCCACAGGCGCCTTCAGAGTCCTGCGCTTATAGTCAAGATGGGTGGGTCAAATTATGAACCGCGGGCTATGCAGTTCATGAGCATGATTAAGTCTACAGGTAAGAAACACATTCTTACCGAGGAAGAGCCTGTTGAGAAGACTGGGGTTAACGCCTCATGGGAGGCGGATGATGCATATGCCAAGGTTTGACTTTTAGGTACATTAGCAATAGAGATAGCCAATGATATACTCCATCAGCCCACTGCCAAGGCGATGTGGGATATTCTTGCTGCTACTTATTCACAGGCAAAGAACGAGACGAAAATTCTACAACTTCAACATGATATCTTTACTATCAAACAGAATGGACAGCCTCTCCACTCACTATATACATCCTTGAGAGGGATGCTCGAGAAATTATATAGCTTCATGCCTCTCATATCCACCCCTGAATAGCAAAAGACTTATAGGAATGCCACCATGGTTGGTGTGTTCCTGGCATCCCTTGATCCAGAGTACGAGGCGGCCCGTTCCCAGATTTTGGCAGACTCTACTATTCCTCCTATGGAGGAAGCTTTCCGCAGACTCAGTCGTGTTACTGTTCCATCTTCTACTACCAATCATACATCCTCAGCAATGGCGGCATCTCGAGGTCGCGGAGGATCTTCTCAGTTTCGTGGTCGTGGACCTCGGGGTAGGGGAGGTCGTGTTCGTCAGCCATGTACTTTCTGCCATTGTTCTGGGCATACAGAGGGTACATGCTACTCCAAGAATGGATTCCCTGCTTCTGCTCGAATGGCTGAACAGATTGAGCCCCCAACTGCTTTCTCTTTGGATCAACGTTTTGATGATCTTGTAGCACGATTGAGGGATATTATACCTCCCTCTAGACCGTGCCACCTTCGACGGTCTCCGAGAGTCATTCAGATGTAGCTGCTTCAGCCTCCTCCAGTACCTCAGCTAGTACTTATGTACTAACTAGCTGTAGTGGATCTGATGCTATAGAATGGATTATGGACTCTGGTGCCACACATCATCTATGTGGAGACAAGGGTCGACTTACAACCTACAGACAGGTTCCTTCAGGACGTACTATGGTTATTGGAGATGGGACTCACTCCCCAATCACTGGTCACGGGGAGATTAGCTTGACACCCTCTATGCATCTTAAGAATGTGTTGCATGCACCTAATTTCTCTATGAATTTGTTGTCAATTAGCCAGATTACAAAGGATTTACATTGTCGAGCCATCTTTGACCCATCTTCTCTTGTTTTTCAGGATATCCCTACGAGCAACGTGATTGGGTGTAGCCGTGAGCAGGGCAGCCTCTATCGTCTAGTTCAAACTCCCTATGCCAGAATCTCCTCTCTATCTGTTGGACCTATCTCACCATTTATGTGGCACCTGCGCTTTGGTCATCTACCACTTCAGAAGCTATGTCGTGTGTTGCCCCAGATATCGCCTCACACGTCCTTCCAATGTGAGGCTTGTCAGTTGGGAAAGCATCATAGATCCAACTTTCCCAGTCGTCAGAGTCAGAGCAACAACTCCATTTTTGAGTTGTCTCATGTCGATATTTGGGGTCCCAGTCGTGTCCCTGATCATCAGGGGCACATGTTTTATCTTGTTGCTATTGACGATTTTTCTCGTATGTTTTGGGTCTTCTTATTAAAGAATAAATCTGAAGTTGGAAATGTTATCAAAAATTTCTTAACTGAAGTCCGTAATGTTTTTTCCACTTCTGTGAAAATTGCGAGAACTGACAATGCCTTGGAATTTTGTACTAATACACTCTCCAATTATTTTTCCACCCAAGGAATTATTCATCAAACATCCTGTGCCTATACTTCCCAACAAAATGGAGTTGCATAAAGGAAACATCGTCATTTGCTTGATGTCACTAGGACGCTTCTCATTCAGAGTCGTGCTCCTCATTCTTTTGGGGCGATGATGTTCTAACGGCATGCTATCTCATTAATCGCATGCCGTTGTCTGTCTTGGGTGAGAAGATTCCTTTCTCTCTTGCCTTCCCTGAAAAGGAATTGTTTTCACTTACTCCTCGTGTGTGTGGTTCTGTTGCCTTCGTCCATCAGTTGTCTCCGGGTATTGACAAGCTCTCTCCTAGAGCTGTCAAGTGTGTTTTTGTCGGGTACTCTAGGACACAAAAAGGGTACATGTGTTATGATCTGATGTGCATGAAGTAATACGTTAGTGCCGATGTCACCTTTTTTGAGTCCGTCATGTACTTCTCCCCTACATGTGATCGGTTGTTGTCTTCAGACACTGATGAAGCCATATACATGCCACCACCACCACAACAACCACCACCACCACCGCTGCCGCTGTCGCCACCACCGCCACTACCTATGCCACCTCCACTTCTTATTACAGTCCCTGTTCCACCATTGCCACACCACTATACCCGCCGGCCTGCTTCTACTCATGGTCACCGCTCATCATCTAGATCGCATGAGGTATGTCCTGAGAATACAATTTCTAATGATGGGTCTAATGGTTTACTTGAGAAGGATTCTTTATAGGGGACAAATGTGGAGACTGCTGATTTGGACCTGCCAATTGCGCTTCGGAAGGAGAAATGTAGCTGTGCATCATATCCTATAGCATCCATGGTTTCTTTTGATCGCTTGACTGATGAGTTCTGGAATTTTGCTGTTGCATTATCCGCTGTAGCTATTCCACGGAATTATCAAGAGGCTTTGAGGGACAATCGGTGGCAATTGGCTATGGAGGAAGATATGGCTGCTCTTCAGTCGAGAGGCATCTGGAGCCTCGTCCCAGCTCCTATTGGCGTGTCTACAATTAGCTGTAAATGAGTGTTTACATTTAAGCAGAATGCAGATGGTAGCATTGACAGATACAAGGCACACCTGGTTGCACGAGGGTTTACACAGACATGGGTGGATTATCTTGACACATTCTCACTAGTTGCTCGTTATTCCACTTACGAATCCTTCTATCTATGGCAGTGATTTGAGATTGCCCGTTGTTTCAGTTAGACATCAAGAATGCATTTCTATATGGTGATCTTAAGGAGGAAGTCTACATGCAACAACCACCTGGTTTTGCTGTTGAGGAGGAGTGTTCACAGGTGTGTAGACTTCATAAGGCGATCTATGGCCTTAAGCAGAGCCCTAGAGCTTGGTTCCAGAAGTTTTCAGACTTGTTTGAAAAACAGGGGTATAAGCGTTCAAATGCAGATCATTCCCTCTTTATACAGAAAACATTCAGATGTATGATTGTAGTTATGGTGTATGTTGATGATATTCTTATTACAGGAGGTGACATACAAGGAATCAAGAGGGCGAAAGAACTTCTGGGTCATGAATTTGTCACCAAGGACCTTGGAGTCCTTAGATACTTTCTGGGACTAGAGTTTGCCAGAAATCAACAAGGGCTCGTGATGACTCAGAGGAAATATGTCACTGATTTGCTAAGTGACACATGAATGCTTGGATGTTGACCTGCCACCACACCTATGGATCCAAGCATGGAACTATATGATGATGATACTGATGAGGTTGATAGGAGGAGATACAGAGAGCTGGTAGGAAAACTCCTTTATGTTACCATTACCAGACCCGATATATCTTTTGCTGTTAGTCGGGTGAGCCAGTTCATGGAGCAACCACGTCAGGTATACAGATGAAACTCATGTATCTTAAATCATCTCCATGTGAAGGTCTATTATTTAGGAAAGGCAAGGAGGTCACTATCTCAGCATGCGTGGATGCTGATTATGCAGGGTGTCCAAAGGATAGGAAGTCCACCACTGGATTTGCTGTATACGTTGGAGATTCTCTTGTCTCATGGAGGAGCAAGAAGCAAACTGTTGTGGCCAGATCTAATGTTGAATCTGAGTATAGGGCTATGGCCCAGGTCAGTACAGAAATGATGTGGGTTAAAGCTGTTCTTATAGACCTATATATAGAGGTTCCCTTTCCTATGGTACTGGAATGTGACAATCAAACTGCTATATTTACTGCAAATAATCCAGCATTTCATGAACGAACCAAGCACATCGAGGCTGATTGCCACTATATACGAGATATGATTCAAAAGTATTTTATTTCCACATCTTATGTCAGCTCAGGGGACCAGACTGTAGATATCTTCACCAAGACCTTACTCAGAGGACCTTTCCAGAATTGCTCGTCCAAGCTTAGCATGATCAACATCTATGCTCCTTCTTGAGGGGGAGTGTAGAAATATATTTATGTTACGTTATTTGTATTGTTTCCTAATTTCCTTCTTCTTATGAATGTCTTATGTAATTTACCCATAGGCTACTCTCCTATATAAGAGAGCTTAGGGTTCATGGAATAAACAACTCTTTCTATTTTCCCAACAGGAACCATAATTGTTATTTTTCAAAATCCAGGCAGCAACCAAAGCAGGAGCATAACAAACTTCAAGGTGAAGATACAAGGGAAAAAACCCCAAATGGCTTGGAGAATGATAAATCAGCCTGTCACAACTAGGAGAACGGGGAGATAGAGCTCTAACTATAAGATGCTTATGGATGAACCACAGCAACAGTAGAAGCAGCAACAAAGTGCTCTACAGCAGCATCATCCTTTGGATCAGCAACAAAAGCAACCTCAGCAAGAAGATGATGAATATCTTCTGGTTCCAATCGAGGTTAAAAGGGGCAGATGCTGTTTTGCGGAACTTCGTTGGGAATTTTATCAGAAAAATATTGATCTTCTGCATCAAAACTAAGGAGGATGTCCACAAAAAACCCTTTCCTTGTTTCATTTTCTGAAATGGTCTAACAACCACTTCAGTGGGCAGCAGGAACTGCAGCAACTACAGGATGGAGTAGGATCACAGCGGAAGCAGCAATAGCTGCAGAAGCCTCAGTTGTAGCTGATGCAGCAGCAGCCATAATTTCCTGCGACTCCTTTGATTCAAGGGCCATATGTAAGAGTTGAAATGGAAAAACAGCACATTTCACAACTATTTTATTCTAAACAGAGTAAAGAAATTCCAAATCAGAGTACTGTAAAACAACAGAGGAAAGAAAGGGGGATTGAGACTCCTCTTCCTCTGAAAAAGAAGCAGGATTCAAAAGCTTCTTTGATTCCGTTCTCAAGAAAAAAAGCGTCCTTCTTCAAGAATTCCAACAAGCTTCTTTATCAATACAAAAGAAGATGGATGCAGAAGGGGTATTGTCTGTGGTTAGCAGAAGGAAAAGCAAGGCACATCAACAGCAATGCCAATTCAGCAACAACATTGTGTATTAAATTCTGAATGTCTGGAAATTCCTTCTGTCCATTTTTCACTACCAAGGAAAAAGCAAATTGATGAAGAACATGAAGAAGAGATTCCAGATTCTGAAGAAGGTGATAGTGAGCCTTCTCCAGCCGCTTATAGTTCTGACTTCAATTTGAATTTTAATCAAATCACCGTCTTGGATCAACTCAAAATGTGTACTCCAAAGATTAGGAAGGCGAAAGAGAAAGTGATGAAGGAATATCTTTGGAGTCTCTTTTCGTTTCTTGTGATGTTAGCTCTCTTTTTCCAAGGCTTTTAGACAATCTGGATGCAAGAAGAGCAAGTCCTTCATTTGGAACCTTCTTGTAATATCTCTTAAATCAATGATGGGTACCCGAACCCTCATAATTTTCAGGCTTGCGATAAAAAAGTGGCTTAATATGAATCAGAAATGATTTTCTATTACCTTGGAAACTTGCGTTAGCCTTCTTTCGATCATATACTCCCAAATTTTCATAATATGACTCATCAGTTTTGTAGAAGTTTATTTTATGTTATTGTATCTTTTATCTATTTCCCTTTCCTTTTGTCTACCGTATGTAATTTGCCCATAGGTCTCTCCTTATATAAGAGAGCCTAGGGCTCAATGAATAACCATAACTCTTACTTTCCCAGCATGGTAATAGAGCGGCGGTCCTAGACTGGAGCTCTCGTACCGAACCCTAAACCTAATCCCTCCACCTTCAAGCCGCCATGCGCCGCTCCTCCCGTGCCATGCACCGCTCCGTGCGCCGCCCCCCTTACCGTGCTCGGCCCCCTCCCGTCGTGCTCGACCCCCTCTCGCCGTGTTTGGCCCACTACCGCCGAGCTAGGGCCCTTGCTGCTTGGCCCTCTCGTGACCTAAGGTGCCGCCCGCGTGATCTAGGGCCTCGTCGTGCCCTAGGACCCTTGCCGCGACAGTACCTAGGGCCCCCGCCCTTAGAGCCCTTGCGTTCCCTCTCTAAGGAGCCCTTCACTCGCCCTCCACGTTGATGGGTTTGGTTATTTAAGTCTACATATGCAACCAAACACTGTCATGTCAGTGTAGACCAAAGTTTATCTTGTCTACAACCCTAGTTGTCTCCAGTCAACATGTCAGAAAGCAAGGTAGAGATTCCAACCACATGCGCCTTCAGAGGTCCTGCGCTTATTGTGAAGATGGATGGGTCCAACTACGAGTTATGGGCCATGCAGTTCATGAGCCTATTGAAATCGATGAGCAAGAAACATATTCTTACCGAGGACGAGCCAACGGAGAAGACATGGTTGTATGTCTCAGGGGAGGCTGATGATGCATATGCTCAGGTCTGGTTGTCTGGTACTTTGATTCCAGACATTGCTAATGATGTCCTGCACCAACCTACTGCCAAAGCCATGTGGGATATTCTTGCTGCCACGTATTCACAAACCAAGAATGAGATAAAAATCCTACAGCTCCAGCATGACATCTTCACGATAAAGCAAAATGGTCGACCCCTGCATGCTCAATACAATGCAGTGCAGGGAATATTTGAGAGGCTTCATAGTTTCATGCCTCTCACAGCTACTCCAGAGCAATTAAAGACATATCGGAATGCCACGATGGTGGGAGTCTTTCTAGCCTCTCTTGACTCACAGTATGAGACGGCTTCTTCTCAGATTCTGGCGGATGCTACCATTCCTCCTATGGAGGAGGCTTTTTGGAGATTGAGCCGAATCAACATCTCAAGCCCTGCTACTGTGCCAAATTCCTCTGCTATGGCGGCCTCTCGCGGAAGAGGCAACCCATCTCAGTTTCGTGGACGAGGACCACGTGGTAGAGGCAGCCGTGGTCGTGGATCACAATGTACTTTGTGAACCCCTCAGGATCTGGGTACCCGTTTACGCGCAATTCGCAATATATCATTCACATTTAATCACACAAGTCGCACAAATACAGGGAAAATTTTTTTCGCGCGGCTAATTATCCACATGACATTCACATCCACAACATAGCCACAAGTAAAAGAGATACAATTGGCACCAAAATTCCTGTTCGTTAATATTCATATTCATGTACAACTTGCACAAGCATCTTCCATATTACAACATATATCCCAAGTGATACAAAAGAGATAGCATTTACAATATCAATTTAAACTAAAAACTGTCACAAAAAAACCACAAACCGTCTAGCATAGACCTTGTCTCCTGGAATCATGTATATCTACTGAGCTGCAGGCCCTTTGCCTACCATACGTGCAAGGAAGAAGAGGAGTCACTAACGTGAATACAAACCCGTATTTTAAAATAAATAACAAGTAATTAAAGGTGCAAAAGAGAGCAAGTAGAAAGGTGGAATAAGCACATTTTTCCACTACTTGCATAAGTAAAAAGGGTTCTCAAATTGTTTGTAATGTGTTTCTAATGATTTCCCCAGAACCCAATATTTCCCACATAAGCCATATTTATGTTGTAGTTGAATATTCATGAGTATATGAGTGTAGACATATATATCAATTTCTAGCAAATTTCAACTTTTGATCATAACCTTTCCAATTCTTGACTTCAATTGATTCAGATATAACTCCAGATGATGTAGATGTAGATATGAATGATCTAGATATAGATTCGCCAAGTCTGTTGGCGAAGAAAACTCAAGCGGTGAAGAAGCCTACAAATGGCTCTTCCGTCTCGCCCTCTAATTGGAAGCGCGGTCCAATAGAGGGATAGGTCTATTCCCCAACTACGCCACTGAGACGGGTGAGAGAGACTCCCTAGAAAAGTCGCTCTAGAAAACTGCCCGACTAGTACGGGCGGACGAGCTCGTACGAAAAACTGAAAACCAAGGATCCCCCGCATGGGTATCCTAAAAGACAGGGTCAGCGGAACTGGTCTAAAGTCTGGATCCCAACGAAGGCGTAAAAACACTGCGAGCTCGCGTAAAAACCGTGTAAAAGACTGGAATCCTAGACCCGCGCATTAAGCGGCCGTTGCCCTAACTGGGCTTCCTATCTTCCGCCCAGCTGAGGGTCACCGCGCCCTCGCACGGTCAAGTGTAGAAGTCACTTTGACCGGCACTATCATTAGTCATCCTTGATTCAGAATTTAAATTCTAACTCATGCTATGTAAATTAGTCCCAATCCGATTATATATCCAAATCAAGCATTAAGGATATATTGCCACCGAGCATATATTGATGAATGCTCAAAACATAAGGGGGCTTGTTTTGCAAGAAGGAAACTTTATTTGAGCAGTAATTATGAGAGATGGATATGGAGATTTCAAGCAAGTTAACGTATATGCATCTATACATTGGTGGTCTTCACAAAATACTTAGTGGGGTTGGTGTTTATATTTCTGATATGATTATTGGCTTATATAGAGAACCCCTTATCAGAAATTGAATGATAGTGGACTTTCATCTTCAAAATATCTTTAATCATGTGCATAGGTACCTGGGTTGAGAGTCCCAGATGAGGGCCTCACACATTTTTTTTTCCTTGTGATTCTATATTCATGCACTCATTCTTATAAACAGTCCGTTCACTGTACTTAAGAGAGGTAACACCTTTAAGAACATTGTTGCCCTTTATTTGGATAGACCAGAATAAAAAAAAACATGTGCTTATGTTCCCACATGACCAATCCTCCTTAGCCCTCATTCATGATATGTTGTCAAAGTAAACAAACATGGATAGCGATGCAAAGAGTGATCCCGATCTAATCATTAATCCAATAATCCGAAGTTCCATAGTAATGATATATTTACTTGTTGAGCTATATTGATATTTATTCAAGTACAACTTTGTTGGATGTTTATCCTACATAATACTGGTAATAAACAGGTACTTAGTGTGTATATTGACAATAAATTGTATAACCATACATTGTTACCTGATCCTAAACAATAATATTATATATATTTACATAAACAAAATAAAATTGAAGCTGTGAGACACCAGACAATATAACTGTGGAATTTCTAAAGGAAAATGGAACCAGATGTAGAAAGCAAAATAGGATCGGATACTACACGAAAAGCAGTTTAAGTAATCATTTAAATGGATATATTTATTAATTTGTGAAATGTACCTAATACTATCATGCATGATAAAAGCATGCAAAATAAGACTGTTATTAACTATTATTATCTTCACCATATGACAGTCCTGACAAAGCACTAAAATAAAGTAAACTTGGCTATCCAGGGACACATGAATTTATCACCATATTTCTACACTGTTTTTAATAGATTGGTACATATATACTATAACCATCAGTACCCAAAGAAAATGGAATGTACCGGAGTGTCAAAACAAAACTTTACTGCTCCCATAGCCCTGGATACATATGCTTTAATTTACAAAATTATCATGTTTTTAATTAGATCTTGATAGCAATACCAATTGCAGATACGTCAGGGCTAAATAAGAAATGTAATCCTCTGAAAAGTCTAAGAAATAATGCAAGTTGTCTATATTTATATATTTAGATAATACTACAACCACCATCTAAATACAGACTGAAAATTAGTTTATATGTCCCGGGATTCCCATTAATCATAATATCTACTTATATGATCCTACCTTCTAGTTTCCAAACTTGTTCCTGTACCAAAAATCAGAGAATTTCTCTGATTTGTTTATTGACCACTTAACCCATATTAGGATCTGGCGATGGATATACAAAAATAAAATATAATTACTAAGGAAGGAAGAGATAGTATCCAACCAAAAGCACACAAAAAAAATCATTAGGGTGGAAACTACACGGATGGCAGCAAGTAGGAAGGAAAAAAAAAGGTTGTACCTCTTATCTTAGATCTTAAAAATGGAGAAAGGTTTGCATGCAACCTCTCCAAGGGCTAGGGACAACTCCAATGGATGTTGGGTAGGAATTTCAGTTGCATTTGGCTGCCAGAAGACATAGCCTCATAGATCCTTTAGCTGCTGCAATTGACATCAACAAGCAGTTCTCTTTCGTTGAAGAGCAGCAATAGACCAAATGGAGAATACGAAAACAGAAAGGGGAAAAGAAATAGGAAAGGAAAATGGGGAGAGAAGAAGAGATGCAAGGAAGGGTAGTTTGGCGTTAGATTTAAAGAGGAGGGAAGGTTGTCGTGGAGGGTTTAGAAAAAGGGGTTGTACACGTGTATTTATATATATAAAATCTACTTATTATTATCTTTTTGTTAGAATTATCTATATAATAATTTTTTTTTAAAATTTTAACGGCACTATGTGAAACACTTCAGAACTTTTAGTATATACATAATATATATATATATATATTTATTTATTTACCAACACTTTATACACTTAATTAACTTAAAGTTGACCGCGTACGCGCCTCGGGCTTCCGTTTTCGACGCGAAGTATCTCGATTTGATTATCTTTCAACGACGATCAAAATGAGTATAATATTGATATACTTTTGGTTGGGTTTTGAACCCCCGAAATTTTCGGATACGGATTTTGTTTAAGTTTAAATTTTGTAATTTAAAATATCATATGACCTCCGATTGACGAACGGTCGATTCCGTTGGTCTCGTGTCGTCGATTCGGATCTAATGACGGTCTCGGTTCGTTTTGCGGTTTCCAAATTTGCGTCGCGGCTTTTCACGGCGCGCATTACGAAGTGACCGATTTTTGGTCGATTTCGCCCGAACGACCTTTGATTCACTACTAATTGGTCGTTTTAGGTTGTTTAGTATTGACCGTCAATGTTATTGGGTTCATTAGACCCAAAATCGGACGAGTTCGGGTTTACGCAAATTCCCGGATGTTACATACTTACTGTCATCGGACTGGTCATACAGAAGATACGTGCTACTCGAAGCATGGTTTCCCAGCATCTGCCCGTGCAGCAGAACAGATTCAGCATCATGGCACTACACCTGCATTAGATCCACGATATGATGAACTTGTGTCTCGACTACGAGATATCATGCCTCCAGCCAGTACTCCTTCACCTGTTTCAGAGAGCAGCTTGGACGTTGCTGCTACTGCATAAGCCAGTACCTCAGGTAGCTCATACTTCTACTTTTCTACCAAGGTTCAGATACCTCAGAATGGATTGTAGATTCAAGTGCCACACATCATTTGTGTGGAGATAGACACCAACTCATATCCTACAAGCAAGTTTCCCCAGGAAGGACAGTGGTCATAGCAGATGGGACTCATTCTCCCATCACAAGACATGGACAGATTGCCTTAACACCTTCTATGCAGTTGCAGAGTGTGCTTCATGCTCCTACTTTCTCAATGAATTTACTGTCAATTAGTCAGATTACTAAGGATTCATTGTCGAGTGATATTTGACCCATCATCTCTTGTGTTTCAGGACATTTCACGGGCAACGTGATTGGGCATGGCCGTGAGCAAGGCGGGCTGTATCGACTGGTCCAAACACCTTATGCTGGAGCATCATCTCATTCCACTGGACACGTCTCTCCTTATCTATGGCATCTCCGCTTCGGTCATCTTCCGCTTCAGAAACTGCGTCAAGTCCTTCCTCAAATTTCACCCCGCTCGTCGTTCAATTGTGAAGCTTGTCAGTTAGGGAAGTATCATCGGTCTGTCTTCCCTAGTCGTCAGAGTCGGAGCAATAGCTCTCCATTTGAGTTCTTCCATATTGATATTTGGCTCGTGTTCCCGATCATCAGGGACATGTTCTATTTAGTTGTTGTGGATGACTTTAGTCGTTTGTCTTGGATTTTCCTGTTAAAGAATAAATCTGAAGCATGCAACACTATTATGAATTTTATTAAAGAAGTGCAGAATGTTTTTTCCGTTATTGTCAAAATTGTGCAAACTGATATTGCCCTTGAATTCTGTACTCATACACTATCTCAATTTCTTTCATCCCATGGCATTCTTCATCAAACGTCTTGTGCTTACACGTCCCAACAGAATGGTGTCGCGGAGAGAAAGCACCGCTATCTTCTTGATGTCACTCGTACGCTTCTTATCCAGAGTTGTGCTACGCACTCGCTCTGGGGCGATGCAGTTCTCACTGCGTGTTACCTCATTAACCGCATGCCCTCGTCAGTGTTGGGGGAGAAGATACCTTTCTTCCTTGTCTTTCCTGACAAGGAGTTGTTCTCCCTTACTCCTCGTGCCTTTGGGTCCGTTGCATTCGTTCACCAATTGTCTCCAGGGATTGACAAGCTCTCTCCTAGGGCTATCAAATGCTTTTTTGTCGGGTATTCCAGGACTCAAAATGGGTATCGTTGCTATGACCCGTTACGTCGGTTGTATTATGTCAGTGCAGATGTCACGTTTTTTGAGTCCGTCATGTTTTTCTCTCCTATAGGCGACAGGTTGATACCATCAAACACAACCGATGAGGTTTATATTCCTCCTCCACCCATGTATGTACCACCACAAGCTCCAATATCTCTACCACCATCTCCACCACAACCAGCTTTATCTCCTCCACCGCCACCTTCACCTTCCATTTCTTCGGTTCCTCCTATACCACACCACTACAGTCGACGGCCATCCCCTATCTTGGTCAATCATCAAGCATGCTCCAGGTTTGTTTTGATAACGTTAATTCTAATGAAGGGATTGATGGTATTTCTCAGCAGGAGCATGTAGGGGATAACACAGATGGTGGTACAACAGATGCAGAACTTGATTTGCCTATTGCTATAAGAAAGCGGAAGCAGTCATGTGCTTCATATCCGATTGCTTCTCATGTTACCTTTGAGCGTCTGACAGGAGACTTCAGGAGGTTTGTAGTTGCTTTATCTGCTGTGAACGTTCCACGGACTCGCCAGGAGGCATTAGCCGATAGTAGATGGCGTCTGGTTATGGAGGAAGAGATGGTCGCCCTTTAGTCGAGAGGTACTTGGAGCCTTGTTCTAGCTCCTACTGGGGCATCTATTGTAAGTTGCAAGTGGGTTTTTACAGTGAAGCACAATGCAGATGGCAGTATTGATAGGTACAAGGCTCGACTGGTTGCTCGGGGCTTTACTCTGACGTACGTGATAGATTATCTTGACACCTTTTCTCCGGTTGCTCGTCATTCTACCTTACGGATTCTTTTATCTGTTGCTGTAATTTGAGATTGGCCCTTGTTTCAATTGGATGTCAAGAATGCATTTTTATATGGTGATCTTCAAGAAGAAGTTTACATGCAGCAACTACTTGGTTTACTGCTGAGGGAGAGTGTTTACAGGTGTGCAGACTTCATAAAGCAATCTATAGCCTAAAGCAGAGCCCGAGAGCTTGGTTCCAGAAGCTCTCAGATTTGTTTGAGAAGCAAGGATTCAAAAGGTCGAATGCATATCATTCTCTCTTTGTACAGAGGACTTCCAGAGGTACGACTGTCATTATGGTGTATGTTGACAATATACTTATTACAGGAGATGATATGCATGGAATAAAAAGAGCAAAAGAATTCTTGGGCCGTGAATTCGTTACCAAGGATCTAGAAGTACTCAGATATTTTCTGGGATTGGAGTTTGCTAGAAATGAACAAGGACTTGTGATGACTCAGAGAAAATATGTCACTGACTTGCTAAGTGACACATGTATGCTTGGATGTCGACCTGCTTCTACACCCATGGATTCAAGCATGAAGATGCATGATGATGATACTGCAGATGTTGACAGGAGGAGATACAGGGAACCGGTAAGGAGGCTTCTTTATGTTACTATTACCAGACCAGATATCTCATTTGCAGTAAATAAAGTGAACCGGTTCATGGAACTACCTCATCAGGTACACATGGATGCTATACATATGATACTGAGGTATCTTAAGTAATCTCCAGGTGCAGGATTGCTGTTTAGAAAGGAGGGTACCATTACTATCTCAGCATGTGCAGATGCAGACTATGCAGGATGTCCACATGACAGGAAGTCTACATCAGGCTTCACTATTTTGTTGGGGAGTCACTTGTCTCATGGAAGAGTAAGAAGCAAACTGTGGTTGCGAGATCCAGTGCTGAATCGGAGTAAGAAGCAGTTCTGGCGGGCCTACATATAGATGTTCCTCTTCCCATGTCGCTACAATGCGACAATCAGGCTACATTATTCATTGCCAACAACCCTGCATTTCACGAGAGGACAAATCACATCGAGGTTGGTTGCCATTATATCCGTGATATGATCCAGAAAGGCTTCATTTCTACAACCCATGTCAGCTCAGGAGACCAAACCGCAGACATTTTTACCAAAGCTTTGCTTCGGGGCCCATATCAAAAGTGCTTATCCAAGATGAGCATGATAGATATCTATGCTCCATCTTGAGGGGGAGTGTAGAAGTTTATTTTATGTTCTTGTATCTTTTATCTATTTCCCTTTCCTTTTGTCTACCGTATGTAATTTGCCCATAGGTCTCTCCCTATATAAGAGAGCCTAGGGCTCAAGGAATAAACATAACTCTTATTTTTCTCATCTAGCTTGATACATCTATAATTAGAACAATTTTGAATGTCTCTTTTGTGCTTGTAAAGATGCACCACGATGCTTTTCCTCCATTCTTTAGGAATTTTCTTGCTTCTCCAAATAACATTGAATAAATTTGTGAGCCAAGTCAAGCCTCGTTCGCATAGTTACCCTACTGACTTCTATAGAAATGTCATCGGGTCCTACACCTTTCCCAGATTTTATATCCTTTAAAGCCTCCTCTACTTTTCTTCATTTGTATTCGTCCATTGCTTGCAAGATTCAGGTAAATTTTGCTACTACCTAGATCTCCAAGTAATCTCTTTATTCCCTTGCCAATGAAAGCTTATTGAAGTACTTCTTTCTTTTAATGGATGCGACACGAGGACTTCCTAGATGGTCACCCAACCAAGTACTACTCTTTTTCAAGCATGCTTACTTTGGAATTTCGACGGGATCTAGTGCATTAATGCTGATGTGCTCGCACTCCCTTCACCTATTTCTTTTTCGAATAAATAACAACATTTCCATCTTTTTGCTACTTAAGAAGGAAGTTATTTAACGAGACGGGGATTGCATGCACACTGCTCTTTCCAATGCAAAGTATCTTATTGTAACCCAAGATTGTGGCAAACTGGCTGCGAGGGATTTTGGGCGCTTTCGTTTTCCTATAACAGACTTCTATACTAGGTTTGCTTATGATGGATAGCCTTGTGACGAATATGAAGTGGTGGCATGCAAAATGGATGCTTTGGAAGGTTGGCTTTTCTAAGGAATATGGCTATGCTAATTTGAGGCTTCTTTGGTCATCTCTTGTAAGGATTAGATTCCTAGAGGTTTGGATTGCATAGATGAAGCAATGTGTCACTAAGACATTCTATTGGAGCCTAGTTAATGGACATCTAAAGGAGAGTTTCTTTCATCCTTAGAAGGGGGGTGAGGGAGAGTTGTCCTCTTGTTTTTGTGGCTGATACTGTTGGCTATTACAATGGACCATGTAGCGGTTGGTGGGAAATGTGCTGGTTTTTCTTGTGATAATCTTTTAATTTTGGTGTTGTAGTATGCAAATGCCATGTTTTCTTCATTGAATGCAACTGAGGCTAGGGGAATCTGGATACTGGTGGAGATTTTTTGGGGAGTAGTTGAAGCTCATGATAAATCGAGAAAAGTCAGCTTATGTGTCGATTGTCTTACTCGAGGTGATTGTTGATTGTTAATAGGCTCTTGGGATGCCATGTTCTTGCCTTTCACTTGCCTATTTGGGTCTTCCACTCGCATGTGATAAGCTTCGAAAGGTGGATACGAGATAGGTTGCCTCTTGTGGAGAAATTGGAGAGTAAACCTGCATGTTATTAGGGTTCTTATTAAGGGCAGTCGTTTCTTGATCTGAAAGTTGTTTAGTTTTTATTCTCATCCTTTTGCTGTCTAAACCATTTGCTGCCATTTAGGATTAGGGGACACATGGAGTCCTTCATGCAGTGTTTCTTTTAGTTTGATTGTGGGACTAACTATCAGGGTATTCCTCGGGAGATTGGGCATTGCAAATCATGTGGAGGAAGACTGACCTATGGTTGCTAAGATTTAAGGTGTCTTTTTAACTTTAGGATGGACGGCTTATTAGAATTTGGGGTGATTTGTGACTTCTTTTCAAGGTTCTTCACGTTGACTATAAACCGAGACATATATGTGGCAAAGACATGGTTAAATTATAATATGGCCCCTGGTTTTACTTCTAATTTTGCAGAGCATCATCTTAAACAATTTGAGGGGGTTCTTGAAGTCGGCAGATGGACGAGATCATTGGTCTTGGTTCCATGGTAATTTCTTAGTTGGAAAATGTTTATAAAGTGCTGGTACTCCATGGTCTCCGACCTTGGTGATTTGTCCATGTATTGCATAGATAGGATCATGGCCAAGGTGCATAGAGGGAGAACTCTGTAGGAGTGACGTGGTCTGCAAAATGTGTAATGAGGCTCCCAATTCTTGAGCTCGAGCCAAAGAGGTTTAGGCCATGTGCGTCAATCGGATGGTTTGATTTTATTAATGTGGATAAGTTCTGGATCTCTTGTGTGACATCTCTTAAGGTGCTGTATGGTTTGATTTTATTAATGTGGATAAGTTCTGGATAAGTGAACGGATGAAGTCCTTGGCTGGCTTTCATCTGGGTCATTTAGTTAGCAAGAAATAGCGTGATGTTCTGTTACGAGAGCCTCTATATGGAAAATGTAATCGAGCATGCTAAATCATTGTTAGTTGATTAGTCTTTACAATCTTGAAGCGTGCGATTATTTATATACTTAGAGATATACGACATATAGTAGGTCTTCACTTTTTTTTTCAAAAAAAAAAGATAACACTAATATGCATTGTAAAATATATTATAATATATACCTTAATATATTTTATACCTGCATGCATATATGATCCACATTTGTCTGTAACTAATATAAATAACATCTATGTTACACTTTTCATAATATAGTTAGTATATCATATATCCATATTCATCTTTTCAATTGACTAAAAAAATTCATCTTTTCAAGAAAAAAATCCATATTCACTATGAGTCTCAATTTAATTGGGGAAAAATAAGAAAGAAGAAGAGACAACGTGTGGTGAGGGGGATGTGAGTTGGGGGGTTTGAAGGATGATGGGTGGAAGCAGGGTTTTTTTTCGAAAAAAGGGCCTCCACGTATAGGTGTGTGCCCGAAAACTTCACCATTTATCACCTCATTAAAATTGCATGCCTTAAATATACAATGAGAATATAAGAATTACATACTCCAACTCTCAACCAACGCCCTAGTATGCGCCACCACGTTTTTCCCATACACTTGGTCATGGCAAAAAATCACGCCATTTCTGGCAATCCAAATTGCTCACATCAACACTATATACCTAGCTCGCTCTTCTGTGGTATTCCATCTCTCTCTAATGGATTCCCAGGAACTCGAAGCACAATCAATACGAACCGCATGGTTCCCAAGCATGTTCCAAACCTCCAAAGAGCACCTACATTCGGAAAACAGACGTTCCACATCCTCTGCTTCCTCCTGGCATTGCGAGCAACTTGGATTCACATCGGGGATGAACCGTGATGGGTGGAAGAAGGTGCAAGAGGAACACCATGGATGCCTTATTGGGATTACACTATTCTTCCATACACGTTATGGCTACTTAGACAATGAGATTGAGGGTTCTTAATGTGTGAAGAACATGTGCATTTTGTGCAGGACTATCATGATCTCATTATTTGCGTTCATTATAACAAGGTTGGGCACTAGAGAAGATTTTTTCTTAGTGATGGTGCCTACAAGGCATGGTTGGTCTCTCTTTATGAAGAGGGGTTGATGGTGCACGTGTTGATGCCGAGACCAATTGTCGGGTGCATTTATGGAAGGATTACAAGACTGTCATCACATTTAATAGGACTATGTCCCACATTTATGATTAGTAGGGATAATCTTTTAAAGGGGATGCTATCGATATTGAATGTATGCATTGATTTGTGTACACCGTTTTAACGCGGTGGATGATGTGCCTTTAGTGGGATCCTTGTTGCCATTGACATGCAAGTTTTGGATCAGATGACGTTGATTGCAAATAATGGATATAACGTCTCATCGGGCAATGGTGACATATTTTCTTGACAAGTATGCCCTTAAGATGTCAAGATCTTGAGTATGCATCCTCAAACCTCTTGTTATTTGGGGAGGCTTGACACTTACCTTTTTAGCTTATTATTAGAAGAGCTCTCATGTTTTATTCGTATTGAGAGTCGGTCTAGTCTTGTCTTCCCTTGAAGATACTTTTCTAAGTTGGCGGACTGAGCCCTTAATCATGGCTTTGGACTTCATGGAGTTGGAATAGTACGAGAGGGGATGGCAATGGAGGATGATGATATTGGGCTGACTATGTGGTGGAAGCACGATAATTGGGGAGCCGTAGCCAATATAGGATCCCAAGTCACTAGGATCTTTCATCCGCCTTCCATCTCTGAATACAAAAAAACACGCATAGCTTCAATGCTCACTCTGGAAAGAAGTAGGGGTTGAACTATAAAGAGAAGTCCAGTATGATTGATCTGCCATGGATAAATAATGAACGTGTAATAGAAACATGACGAAGGCAAGAATGAAGGTGCTTGTACTACGACTATATATTCATGGACTAATCTCAAATACAAGGAAATGTGGAAGATTGAGTTGGATAATGTGAGTAGGTGTTGGTATCAATATAATTATCGTCATAGTGGTAGAATTCGATGTGCCATTTCCATGATTTGAAGGGATGGAATTTTAGGAATTCCCGTAGTTTCTTTTTTTTGAAGGTGGTGTGCGGTTGGACTTTACTAGCCAGTATTCGTGTATGCAATGTGAATGGATCGATTGGTGCAACGACAACTGTTAGGTTAGAGGATAAACTTCCAGATTCTAGGCCTCATCAAGGGTGAGTTTTGAGGATCACACCTGATGCAGCATGATGCTACGTGATCACTTCCTTTTAATCGACATTTGTTTTATTTATTTTATTTATTTATGTAAAAGGCTCATTATACAATGCCTTATCATCTTTTCTTTTCTGTTTTCTTTCTTTTTCTATTTTTAGAAAGGTTGTTGCTTATTTGGGGGATTTGGCCTCTATAAAGGCTCCCCAACAGCTAGGGTTGGATTTTAAGTTTGGAATGAAATTTATTTTCCCACCTCTAATTCTCTCTCTCTCTCTCTCTCTCTCTCTCTCTCCCCCCTCTCGTTCTCGTCACCCTCGTTCCTCTTCTTTTCCCCGTGCCCTAACCTCTCCCCCTACCGTCGCCTCCCCACCCTCTCCTCCCTCTTCCTCTCGCCGCCCCCCGGTGCCCTCCACCTCTCCCCGCCCCTCGCCAGCCTCCTCCCTCGCCTTCCCCTTCCCCCTCCTGACGCCGTTCCCCTCCCCCACCGTGCGCACTAACGCCCTGCCTTCCCCCTCCTCCCCGTTCCCCCTTCCGTGCGCATCCACCGAAACCCTCCCTTCCCGACGCCGCCTTCGACGCCCCCCTTCCAGATCGCCGCTCCTTCACCGCCCAACCCGTAGGCCCGAACCGCGCCACCAGCAGGCCCAAACCCCCCCCCCCCCAACAAACACGCTGATTTCCCCCCTTGTGTCGCCCCCTTGTCCCTCCTACCCCCCCAACTACGCCGTGAACGCTTCGGCCCCCAGTTTGCCCGCCTGCAGCCTGCGCCGTCCAGCGATTGCCGTGGCCCTAGATCATCCAGATTCGCTGTTGTCACCGTCTCGCTCCCCGCCAGTCCGGCCAGATCTGAAGCGTGCAAACTCCCCCTCGTTGGTTGTGGTATGAGCGCCCTGTTGAAATCTGTGAAGCGGAAGCGGAATCGATAAAACAAGAACAATAAACATCAAGAACACTTGGATTTACGTGGAATTCTACTCCCTAAGGAGCGGGATGAAACCACGGGAGAAGCCCTTAACAGGGTGGATATTCTATTAGAATTTCTCAATGAGTACAGGGGGTGTGAGGCTCTTTATATAGGAGCTCAAGGGAGAATATTCTATAGGATATTCTCTATAGAATATTCTCTTAACAAATAACCACACAGAATATTCTCTAACACTCCCCCTCAAGCTGGAGCTGAGAAAGCTGCAGCTTGCAACAAGAAGAAAGTATACATCACATCTTCACTCAATACATCACAAGAAGAATATGTCTGCTGCTGGTAGAAGACCTCACACGAGGACGGGTCTGCGGCTTTCAGGACATCGGAACGTATCACTGTCATGCCTGTAGAACCGCTGCGATATCAGGTCACCAGAACGTATCTCTGTCGTGCCTGCAGGTCATCGGAACGTATCTCTGTCATGCCTGGAGAAGAATCGCTGCAGAAGAAGTCCGGTACAGAGTAGTAGTCGGGTCGCAAAAGAAGAAGTATGCGCCCTGTCGAAGAAGTTGATGCTCGGTGAAGACGGATGATCTATAGAAAGCTGGAGTGATGTGCAGAAGACCTGAAGAATATATCATTTCTGACTCCCCCTTTCTCCCATACTTGATAGAATAAAGAGTTTGGAACATCAAGTTGGGAGAAACAAAAACATGCATTTTTTTTAAAATCATTTTTTTTCGGTTATTTCATTCCTCCTCCTCCTCCTTCTTCTTCTCTTTTTTTTAATAGCAATCATTTTTTTGGACTATTTCTCTCCTCCCCTTTTTTTTCCTGCATACATGGCCAAACATTTTTCTGGCCACCCCCTTATTTTTGTAAAATACAAACTTCTTCCTTTTTTTTGGTTAACGGTCGACCCACAATTCTGGGCCCAAACAGCAGCTCCCCCATTTCTTTTATTTTTACGGGAGCCCTTGTTTTCATTTTTTTAACGGAGTCTGACTTTGAGCACTCCCTCTTTTTCACACGTTTTTTTTTAACATAAGCAGAGCATGCCCGTTTGGGGCCAAAACAATTAACCCTAATCAGGGTTTCCTATAACCCTCTCTTCAAACGATAGGGCTTCTGTCTTTGATAGGGCGCCGCTTGTGCGTAATTGAAGAAGAGAGGGCACCGCGCGGGAGTTCTTGGAGGAAAGAGCGTCTGGAGGTTGCGGCTCTTGCCGCCAGAAGGTTGGGCGTCTCCAGCGCACTTGGAAACCCTGATTAGGGGGCTTGAGATGGGGCTGTTTGCAGGTTCTCTGCCTGGAGACCTAGAGCCATGAAGCTGCCAGTTGGATACGCATGCGGGACCGCCTGCGCGAGGGTAGAAGCTTGCCATCGATGGTGTGACTGGATCCGGACTCTACATTTTGCGAGGAGGAGGCGACTGCGAGATTTCGATGGCGCGAGAAGAGTGCGATCTGGAGGGTGTCGTCTGGTGATATGGAGTTGTGCCGCCCTGGAGCACGTGTCGCCGCTCGATGGGAAGGAGTTGCGCGCCTGGGAACTACGGCGGGGCTGGTGCTGCCGCATGATGGTGCTGCGCCCGGGTGTGGAGAGCTAGAGGTGCGCCGCCTTGAGCAGGAGCCGCCTGTATGTAGAACCGCCGCCCGATGGGGGCGCTCGCCAACGCATGAGCGACACTGCATCGACTGGGACTGGTTCTCGTTAGGGCTTGCGCCTGCTCGAGTGGCGCTGTTCGTCGCTGACAGGACTGTTGGATGGATATTGATGCGGCCGCCTAGATATGCGGCTAGGGCTAGAGGACAGATGCCACCGCCTGTGGCTAGCAGATACTGGATGGGGTACGCCTCCATCGCACTTGGAAACCCTAGATCTGTGATGCACCAGAGCCGTGTGCGGCTGGGAACTTTGCCACTGTTGCGGCTGGAATCTGGAGGCGAGGGCGCGGCTCTGCCATTGATTCATCTTGAACAAGAACCTCAAGAGTTTAAACAAAATCCTAGATCTCAAACTTTGATCAAACAATAATATTTTTCAACTAATAAATCTTCACGAACATAAACCCTACGAATGAATCTCCAAAATTAAAGAACTCGAAAATCCACGAGAATCGTCCTGCTCTGATACCATGTTGAAATCTGAGAAGCGGAAGCGGAATCGATAAAACAAGAACAATAAACATCAAGAACACTTGGATTTACGTGGAACCCTACTCCCTAAGGAGCGGGATGAAACCACGGGAGAAGCCCTTAACAGGGTGGATATTCTATTAGAATTTCTCAATGAGTACAGGGGGTGTGAGGCTCTTTATATAGGAGCTCAAGGGAGAATATTCTATAGGATATTCTCTATAGAATATTCTCTTAACAAATAACCACACAGAATATTCTCTAACACGCCCGTTTTGCCATATTCTACCGCATAATATTAGTATTGTGGATTGTTATGTTGCCATTTGGTTTGATGGATCATTGAGATTCCTAGTTGTTGCAACCTTGTTATATTTTTCCTAGGAACTTTTAACTAATTGGATTGCCCTGAAATTGTGGAGAAATCGGTGCTAGAACTCGATTACTTGTTGTCGTTTGTTGCTGAATTTTATGCATCTTTTACCACCTGTCAATTCATCGCATTTCAGCCCCCCCGTGGTTTTTGCATTCCACGCCAATTGACTTGCTTCCGTCATTTAGTCCATTAGTTTCAAGCTTTTAAAATTGCCATTTAGTTCACGATACCTATTAGATTGCATCAATTTGGTATCAGAGCCTAGCGATCTTGCATCTCACCTGCATTTTGTTTGTTTTATTGCATTAAAAAAAACAAAACAACAAAACCCAACAAAAAAAAGAAAAAGAGAGAGTGAGAGAGAGCAGAAAGCCTAGGATTCCCATGGCCGAAAAACCGACTGCCTCTAAAATCGGCTATACCTCACGCACTGGGCTATCATTAGAAGACCTGTCTGCCCAACTGGCACACGTATACGAACAACTGAGCGGAAAAATCGCCGAAGTAGATGGACGGGTTACCGTCGCTCACGGACAAATTGCCACCTTACATAGTCGCATGTTAGGAAAAGATCATAATGACGAGACACCCAACATGGGTCGGCGTACTAGTCGGAAGCGACATTCCCGGAGTAACACCTCCCGAGACTCTAGTTCTTCCACCTCCGACGGACACGTTAGCGACTATCTTTCACAGGAGAGCGAGGATGAAGGATTAAGAGATGACACTCCTTTCATTTCCAAGACCCAAGAGCCACACATCCCAGGATATACGACCCAACCCTCTAGTGGCCCTCAATTTACGTCGCGGCATGGCCCAAGGCCCGATGACGGATGGGATCGAGGCATCCGCCTTGATGTCCCGGAATTTGACGGAGGACGAGACCTTGATGTCTTTTTGGATTGGCTCCAAACCGTTGAACACTTCTTTGTATGGAAGTCTATGCCTAGCGAACGAAAAGTTCAATTCGTCACAATCAAATTAGGGACATGCTCTGCTATGGTGGGTCCGTTTGAGGAAAGGGTAAAATCCGCAGTTGGAGCAAAATGAAAGCCAAATTGAAAACCAAGTTCGTGCCTGAAGATTACAAACGAGATCTATACGCGCGACTGCAATCATGGAAACAAGGCACCATGAGCATGAGAGAATACACCGAAGGGTTCCAGTCCCGCAATCGATTGCAGGAGACTCCTGTCCAGGAAGTCACCCGCTATATGCAAGGACTCCGCCAAGTTATCCGGGATGAACTCTACCTCCACAACTGTCGAGATGTTGACGAAGCTTACAAGCAAGCTGAACGGGCTGACACTAAGCTTCTAAGGCCCAGACAAGGAGGAGTCTTTTTCTGTGAACTCCGTCCCACGCACCAGTACCCCGATGGCGACCTCCAAACCGATAACTTCCCCCTCGATTGTTGCGGGTAAATCCCAAGCCAAACCATCAACTCCTGCCGTCAACCGACCATCTACTGGAAACCCTGGACCAGGCATCTTGGGCAGTCGACCTGTTGTAGGTCCTGATACATGTTTCCAATGTTATCAAAAGGGACATCGCACGACAGATTGCCCAAACCCTAAGGCTAGACCCGCCCATTTATGCACCATCGAAGACCCTGACCCTGACCAGCAGGAATCACCTGAAGAGGATCCGACCGCTTTGACTGCTGACACCTTGGAAGCTGATGACTATGAGCTTCTGGGAGTTGATGGGGATGTATCCAGACCTTTCTTGGTAATTGAACATGAGGACTTTATCGCTCTTGACAGCGCACCCACAAACATCTTGCTCACACCCGCTGTCAACGACGCTGATAGTTGACTGCGACGCAGCATATTCCGAACCACCTGCACCTCAGGAGGGCGTCGTTGTTCGCTGACCATTAATGGAGGAAACGTTGAGAACTTCGTTTCTCAAGAAATGGTCGATAAGTTGGGTCTACCCACTCAACCACTCGAGAAACCTTACAGTGTGGCCTGGTTTCGAGGTGGTACTCAACTTCCGATCCACCGTCAGAGCCTCGTTAGCTTCTCGATTGGACCTTCATATATAGACGAGGTGTGGTGCCATGTAGCCCTTATGGATGTCTGTCATGTACTAACGAGACACTGAGCACAAAGGAAAAATGAACACTTACTCAGTCTCATAGACAAGGTGCGTGTGACCCTTAGACCACAACGCGAAGCCCTTAGCCCTCGCCGGGTGGCTACCCTTCGATCCGCGACTGCACAATCTGGTAAAAGTACTCCACCGCCAAATCCTTCAACTACGGGTCCCGTATTGTTGATGGAAGCCCAGACATTCCAACGTGAAGTTCAGGAGAGCTCCACTATTTATGCATTAATGGGACGTGAAGTGAGCAAACATGAGACAACTACACCCGAAGTCCCGCCTGAGGTAAAGCCCATCATCCAGGAGTTTGCTGACATTATGCCTGAAGAGTTGCCTGAAGGACTACCCCCATTGCGAGACATTCAACATCACATTGACTTAGTCTCTAGAGCCAGCCTACCCCACTTACCACATTATCGGATGAGCCCAAGTGAACACGAAGAAATGAACAAGCAGGTCACTGATCTTCTACGTCGTGGGTATGTTTGAGAGTATGAGTCCCGTGGCGGTCCCTACTATGCTTACCCCAAAAAAAGATGGTACATGGAGGATGTGCGTCGACAGTCGTGCTATCAACAAGATCACGATCAAGTATCGTTTCCCGATTCCACGCCTTGATGGCATGCTCAACATGATATCAGGTGCCAAACTATTTTTTAAAACGGATCTTCGCAGTGGGTACCACCAGATTCGTCTCCGACCTGGAGACGAGTGGAAGACTACTTTTAAGACCAAAGAGGGCCTTTATGAGTGGACAGTAATGCCCTTCCGCCTGTCTAATGCTTTTAGCACTTTCATGCGAACCATGAATCATGTATTGCGGCCCTTCATCGGTAAGTTTGTGGTTGTATACTTTGATGACATATTGATCTACAGCTTGACCAAAGACGACCACTTATCTCACTTACGACAAGTCCTGGAAACCTTGAGAGCCCAACGATTGTATGTCCACCTTAAGAAATGCTCCTTCATGTCTGACACGGTCCTCTTCTTAGGATACATTGTCACTGCCGATGGACTTAAGGTTGACCCCTCCAAGATTCAGGCCATTCAGAGCTGGCCCATGCCCAAAACCCTCATTGAGATTCGGAGCTTTCTGGGATTGGCTTCTTTCTACCGGCGCTTCATCCGGAACTTTAGCACTTGTGCGGCTCCGTTGGTAGATTGCACGCGTAAAGGCGCACCCACTTGGACTCTTGAAGCAGAAACCAGCTTTCAAAAGCTAAAACATCAATTGACCCATGCCCCTGTTTTGGCATTTCCAGACTTCACCAAGGTTTTCGTAGTCGATTGCGATGCCTCACATGTTGGGATCGGTGCCGTCCTGAGTCAAGAAGGACGACCTGTAGCATTCTACAGTGAAAAGTTGAACGAAGCTCGATCACGGTACTCTACATATGATGTCGAATTCTATGCTGTGGTACAAGCTCTCAAGCATTGGAGGCACTATCTAATCCAGCGTGAATTTGTCCTTAATTCTGATCATGAAGCTTTACAATATCTGAACTCTCAGAAGACCCTTAACAAGTGTCATGCAAAATGGGTTAGTTTCCTCCAAGAATACACGTTCCTTCTCAAGCACAAGGCTGGCACCCTGAATCGCGTGGCCGACGCGTTGAGCCGACGAACACATGCCCTGACCACAATGGCCGTCAGCACAACAGGATTTAACGCACTCAAGGATCTGTACCCCACTGACCCTGACTTCGGACGAGCTTATGTAGAGTGTATTGACACTGGACAGGACCCGACAACCACCTATGTCCTTCATGAGGGGTTCCTGTTCAAAGCCCACCGATTGTGCATCCCTGCCACTTCCCTTCGAGAGAACTTAATTTCAGAACTGTATAACGGTGGTTTAGCTAGACACTTTGGAAGGGACAAGACCTTGATTCTTCTCCAAGAGCGATTTTATTGGCCGCAATTGCGAAAGGATGTCACAAAGTTTGTACAAAAATGCAAAACATGTCAGAGATTCAAAGGCCGTAGGCAGAACACTGGGTTGTATACACCTCTGTCGATTCCTCTGCGACCCTGGGAAGACATCACTATGGATTTTGTGCTAGGCTTACCCCTAACGGTGTGGAAAGTTGACTCTATTTTTGTGGTTGTGGACAGATTTTCTAAAATGGCACACTTCATTGCATGTAAAAAACCTCAGATGTATCTCATGTCGCTGATTTGTTTTTTCGTGATGTTGTTCGATTGCATGGTGTTCCTTGTTCTTTCACTTCGGATCGTGATATCAGGTTTTTGAGTCATTTTTGGCGCACGCTTTGGTCTCGTCTTGGTACTCGTTTGCAATACAGCACTGCCTATCATCCACAAACAGATGGGCAAACCGAAGTAGTTAATAGATCGTTAGGAAATTTATTGCGATGTCTTGCAGGGGACTCTCCGTCCAAATGGGATCTAATTCTTCCCCAAGCCGAATTCCCGTATAACAGTTCCACTAATAGGTCCACCAGAAAATCGCCATTTGAGAGTGTGTACGGCTTTCCACTTACCCAATTTCTAGACCTAATACCCACAACCATGCAAGGGAGGAGTAGTGCAGCTGTTGAGGACCTGGTCGAACATCTAACCAATATTCATACTGAAATCCGAGCCAAACTCCAAACCATGACCCAAAAATACCAAGCCCAAGCCAACCTCCACCGTAGAGAGAGCGAGTTCAGAGTTGGAGAATTAGTGATGGTCCACCTAAAAAAAGAGAGGTTTCCTTTGAGAGTCCACCAAAAATTGAGTGTCCGAAAGATTGGTCCATTCCGAATCCTCAAGAAGATTGGGCCCAATGCTTACTTACTTGATCTACCGTCAGACGTCCAGACATCGCCAGTATTTAATATATCAGATCTCTTCTTATATCACGGAGATGAACAGACAGATGCCACCACGCCAGTAGCTTCCGCTGATGATAAGCGCCAACCACTGGCCGCAACTGATGCCGATCAGATTGAAGATATTGCCGACATCCGAGATATGGCGACTAGACGTGGTCTCTTCCGTCGCTATCTAGTCAAATGGAAGGGACGACCTCTTACAGATTGCACTTGGATTGACGAGGATGAACTCCAACAACTCCGCGCCGATATACTTCAGAACTACCACGATGCCATCTCGACGGAACGAGATTCTTCTCAGCAGGGGGTTGATGCAGCATGATGCTACGTGATCACTTCCTTTTGGTCGACATTTGTTTTATTTATTTTATTTATTTATGTAAAAGGTTCATTATACAAGGCCTTATCATCTTTTCTTTTCTGTTTTCTTTCTTTTTCTATTTTTAGAAAGGTTGTTGCTTATTTGGGGGATTTGGCCTCTATAAAGGCTCCCAATAGCTAGGGTTGGATTTTAAGTTTGGAATGAAATTTATTTTCCCACCTCTAATTCTCTTTCTCTCTCTCTCTCCCCCCTCTCGTTCTCGTCACCCCCGTTTCTCTTCTTTTCCCCGTGCCCTAACCTCTCCCCCCATACCGCCAGCTCCCCACCCTCTCCTACCTCTTCCTCTCGCCACCCCCCGGTGCCCTCCACCTCTCCCCGCCACTCGCCAGCCTCCTCCCTCGCCTTCCCCTTCCCCCTCCTGGCGTCGTTCCCCTCCCCCACCGTGCGCAATAACGCCCTGCCTTCCCCCTCCTCCCCGTTCCCCCTTCCGTGTGCCTCCACCGAAACCCTCCCTTCCCTACGCCGCCTTCGACACCCCTCCTTCCAGATCCCCGCTCCTTCACTGCCCAACCCGTAGGCCCGAACCGCGCCACCAGCAGCCCCAAACCCCCCCAACAAACACGCCGATTTTCCCCCCTGTGCTGCCCCCTTGTCCCTCCTACCCCCCACCCCCCCCAACTACGCCGCGAACGCTTCGGCCCCCAGTATCCCCGCCTGCAGCATGCGCCGTCCAGCGATTGCTGTGGCCCTAGATCATCCAGAGTCGCTGTTGTCGCCGTCTCGCTCCCCGCCAGTCCGACCAGATCTGAAGTGTGCAAACTCCCCCTCGTCGGTTGTGGTATGAGCGCCCGTTTTGTCATATTCTACGGCATAATATTAGTATTGTGGATTGTTATGTTGATGTTCGGTTTGATGAATCATTAAGATTCCTAGTTGTTGCAATCTTGTTATATTTTTCTAGGAACTTTTAACTAATTGGATTGCCCTGAAATTGTGGAGAAAGCGGTGCTAGAACTCGATTACTTGCTGTCGTTTGTTGCTGAATTTTACGCATCTTTTACCACCCGTCAATTCATCGCATCCCCCCCCCCGTGGTTTTTGCATTGCACGCCAATTGACTTGCTTCCGTCATTTAGTCCATTAGTTTCAAGCTTTTAAAATTGCCATTTAGTTCACGACACCTATTAGATTGCATCAACACCCGAGGGCTTGTTTAGCGTTCTCTTTCTTGGGTCTCTCAATCCCTTATTGGGTAGATTCGGTGCAATCAGGTCTTTAGGACCCTCTTCCCACTTTTGTGGATTGGAGAAATTGTGTTATGGAGGGTATCCAATGTGTTATGAGAGAACGGGACCTGTGGAGGAAGAGCTGAACTAGCATGCAGAGGTGCTCTCCTCATGGGGACATGAGTTCCACTGCCTACCCACGCGGGTGGGCCCTGTCAGATATGGGACTTGTTATTCGAGAAAGTCCCCTAATGGTAGACGAAGGAGAAGGGCGGTCTTGCTGGAGGAGGCGGCTCGACTGGAGAATGGGGGAGTGACGGCGGAGGCTCCGGGACCATGCCAACAGTAAAAAACCGCTTCAAGCTATTAGACAGGACGGTGGCCGAACGTCTAGGCATGGTCCCACCAAGGAGGTCAACCGATTTTTAATGTCCTTAAAAGTTCTATCGTGGAACGTGAGGGGGCTGGGTAGGTCGGAGAAGAGGAGGGGTGTTATCAATCGTATTAAAGACAATGGGGCGAACATCTTTCTGCTTCAGGAGACAAAGATCGACGCCACATCCTCGGGTGCGATGTCGGGCCTGGATGGGGGCGGGGTCTACTTGCTGGCGGAGCGTGAAGCCCAAGGTGCGTCTGGCGGCTTGTTAACAGGGTGGAAGGAGTTATTTGATATGCAATCGATTTATAGGTCACAGTACTGCCTATCCACACTCCTCCGGCGTCGCTCTGATGGGCTGGAGTTCTTGGTGATGAACGTATACAGCCCAAATGGCGGAAGCGGGACCGCTCTCGCGGCGGAGATAGAACATTTGGGCAATGTGGGACGAATGAGGCGTGGCCTGATTGGTGGAGATCTCAACATCACCCTCTTGCAGGATGATCGACCCCAGGGGCGTGGGGCCTGGACCCGGGCTCTTCGGTCTTCCGGGGGATGATTCATCGGCTTAGCCTTTCAATCGTGGATGCGGCCGGTTGCGCGTTCACATGGCGAAACAAGAACTACAGGTCTCGCCTTGATCGGTTTCTCATGTCTCAGGGTTGGGCCGAACATTTTCCTCTCTCTCGGGCTTCGGCCCTAGCGCGGGTGCTTTCGGACCATACTGCTATTATGTGGTCATCTGGCGAGGAAAGGCGAGGAAGATTCTTTTTTCGCTTCGAGAAGAGCTGGCTGCTGGAGCCGGGATTCCGGGAGTTGGTCGCGGAGCACTGACAAGGACGGTTTTCGAGGGGTCCGCGGTTGTGTGCCTGGTGGATAAGCTTAGATCCCTGAAGGCTCTCCCTCTCTTCATTCGGGAAGGAGGTGAGGGCGCATCGTAGACTGAAGCGGGTAGAGGCTCATAACGAGGTGGTTCTTCTCGACGGTTTGGATGACGAGGGAGGACTTTCCGAGTCTGATTTTAAGACTCGGCAGGCCCTTCTGAAGGAACTTATTCTTGAAGATAGGAAGGAAGAGATGGAATGGAAGCTGAGATCAAGGTAGAAATGGTTGAAGGAGGGAGACGCCAACACTCGGTTCTTCCACTCGATGGCCTCTGGGCGGCGGAGAAGAAATTACATACACGAATTTGAGGTGTGAGGCGTGCGGTTTTCGGGAGAAGCGGCGATTGGGGGGCATTGTGGGGGACATTTTGTTGGGGCCACTAGAAGAAGGGTTGGGAGCGGTTGGGGCTGGCGGGGAACCGGGGTGGAATCCCTCTCGTCATCTCAGGCGGACGGACTGACATCACCATTCACGGAGGAGCTAAGGAGGGCAGTGTGGTCGCTGAATGCGGAGGCCTCCCCGGACCCCGATGGATTTCCGGTTCTTTTCTACCGTGAGTTCTGGGACTTGCTGAAGGACGGCGTTATGGCTGTGATTGTTGAGTTCCACGACGGCAATCATGGCTTTGAGAAGATTAATCGCTCGCTAATTTTCCTGCTGCCGAAGAATGACAACCCCTTGGGGGTGGATGATTATCGGACCATCGCTATTTCCAATGCCATATACCTAATTATTGCCAAGGTGCTGGCTAACAGAATGAAAGGGGTCATGGAGACCATGGTGACGCAGGGTCAGTCTGCCTTTATTCCGGGGAGACAGATGGCGGATGGTCTCGTCATGGCATCCAAGATCTGCCTTGAGTGGAGGAGGAAACATGCCAAGGCTTAGAAGATCGACTACTCCAAGGCATATGATTGCGTACGTTGGAAATTCCTCTGGCAATCTCTAGAGAAGAGAGGCTTTCCTAGGGCTTGGGTGATGTGGGTGAAGAGGTGCGTCACTACGTCTTCTTACTCGGTTATGGTTAACGACAACCTAGAGGGGGCTTTTTTCAGCCGCAGCGGGGTGTGAGACAAGGTTGCCCGTTGGCACCCTTATTATTTTTCATTGTGGCCGACGCCTTGGGGGTCCTTTTCAAGCAGGCGGTCAAGGCGGAATGGTGCAAGGGGTTCCGTGCTGAGGGGATCTCTATTCCCCTGCTACAATATGCTGACGACACGCTTATCTTCATGGGAGGGACGACCAATCAGCACCTGAACGCGGTCCACCTGGTGGAAATTTTTGGCGACATTTCGGGCCTTGAGATCAACAGGCAAAATCCTTTGTAGTTACTTTTGGGATGGAGGAGGCTGATCGTATGGAGCTTGCGTCGATTTGCGGATGTGGGTTGGGAGACCTCCCAATATCCTACCTAGGCCTGCCCTTAACCGCAGGGAAGCTGAGGAACAGAGACTGGGACCACCTGGTGCGTCGGATCGAGCAACGTCTGGCAGGTTGGAAAGCTATCATGTTATCTAAAGGAGGAAACCTGGTTCTACCGAAACATGTTCTCTCTGCGATTCCGGTCTTCTTCTACTCTACTAGAATCATGCCGACCGGAGTTAGGAAGAGAATTGAATCCATGATGAAGCAGTTCTTTTGGTCGGACGAGAAGCAGTTGAGACACGACCTCCATCTGGTAAAATGGGAAGAAATCACGAGGGGCCGCTGGGAGGGCGGACTGGGGGTCAGAGATATCAGTTGTATGAACAAAGCACTCCTTGCCAAATGGATTGTTAAAATATGGGGGCCATCCACTTCGCTGGTTACGATTCTGATGCGGAAAATTTATGCGTGGGGGGTGGTTTGATCACAGAGAGACTCCCCTTCGAGTCTTCGTTGTGGTCGGGCATGCGTGAGGTGCTACCTTCGTTGGTCCATCGCTTTTGTCCCAAGGTGGGCGATGGAAGCTCCTTCAGATTTTGGCGAGACAACTGGCTTGGCGATGGCTCTTTGGAGACGACGTTCCCGCGGCTTTTTGCTCTGGCAGTTGCCAAAGACGCGACGATCTCGGAAGTGGATGTCGAGGGTGGGGCTGTGGGCCCCTCCATTTGTTTCCGAATTGAGAGACCAACGGTTCGAGGATTTTATGAATATGCAAGTGCTCATTCCACCCGGGGGGAGCCACACTAGCAGCAGGGACCACTTCCAATGGGTGGGCAGCAAGTTCTCTGTGAAAAATGCATACAAGGAACTCATGTGGACTGAGGATCGGGACAGGGAGCTCTGCCAGGACGTCAACATCATTTGGGCTGCAAGGATTCCCTTGAGGATAAAGATCTTTCTAAGGTGCTTGAGAAGGAACCGTATTAGTGACAAAGTACGGAGGGGACACATTCTTGGTATCATTGACACAGGATGCGACAGATGCAGGGCTACGGAAGAGGATGCTGAGCACCTTTTTTTCAAATGCCCTTCATCGGCGGCGGTTTGGATGGAGGTGGCGGTTTCTTGGGTGCGGACCGCGAACTTCATGAACTTTTGGAGATCCATTAGAACTGTGGGTGGTAACTCGAACGATGATTGTTCCAAGCCTTTTGCTGTCATCTGGGCCATTTGGATTGGTAGAAACGACACAATCTTCAACAACCAACGATTCTATGTAGAAAACATCCTTTCACATTGTAATGCCTTGTATAACCAATGGTTATTACGGTAATGTACCCTGAAACTTTTTAATGAAATTTGACGGTGACCCCCCTCAACTGGGGGGCTCACCCGTTGCTTTATTAAAAAAAATCCAATGTTTCTGGGGAGAGTACTCGTTGGAAGACTCTTTGCCTGGGATTAGACCTGACCAAAGTCCAGGCCGGGCCGGGCCATGGGTCGGGCCGAACGGGCTGGGGTTTTAAAACCCCTTGTCCAAGGCACGGCCCGGCCCCGGCCCAGTCCACGGGCTATACTTCAAGGCCCAAGCTCGGCCCAAATCTGGGTCGGACTGGGCCGGCCCCATGGGCCGAATGTAAAGTACTTTTTTTATTATTTTTTAATCAATTTATGGAGATAATTAAGGTTTTTTAGCATCATCTAATCTTTATAAATCCAAGTAACCATAATATGTGTTACTTTGCATGTAAACTACAAAATAAGATGCAATATTGATAATGTAAAACAAAAACTTGAGTATATTATATTAAATGTATTTAAAATATAATTTTTAAACATACATTTTTATATGTGCGGGTCGGGCCGGGTCGGGTTTTATGACACATGCCCACGACCCCCTCAATTGACGGACGGGCCAAAGAGCGGGCCGGGCCGACCCATTCCCGAAATCTCTTGCCCAAGCTCGGCCCATGAACGGGCTGGGCGGTGGGCCCCCGACCCATTGGCCAGGTCTACCCTGGGATATTGTTGGTGGTAGTGTCATAAAAGTTAGTTTTCGATATTCAGTCGAAGGGGTCACTTAATTAAGGGTGCTAATCGAATCGAATACCTTATGATCCACTCGGATTCAGATTCGATTCATTTAAATTTTCGATCCGAACTTGAATCAAATTTAAATGAATTGGCTAACTTGAATTCATATTGATTTATTTTGAGTTTCGAATTTTCAAATTCAATTCATTTTATTTCAAATGTGAAACGTTAACGCTAATATAAATTATTTATATAATGAATATTTTCATTTTAAAGGTTGTACTTTATATTTCTATTTTTTACTACATATTACTAAGATCAGTTGAAAAATTATATAATCAAGGAAGATATCTAATATATAATATATAATGTATAAAAATACTAACTTTTAGGGATATTGTATGCCTTTTGCTATCTAAATTTACTCTTTTTTCTATGACGAAAGAAATATCTAAATAAAATATAATTATATGTCTTAGTAAAGGTATACAAACCATGACAAATATAAAGGAGAGTGTGAATTGCTCAAAAAAGAGGGTAGGCATGGGGGAGTTAGTTTATATTAGAAAGAAAATGAGTAGATATAGATCTAGGTACTCTTTCTTCCTCATCTGAGGAATGAACCAAGTTGATCTGTTTTTGGCTCTGTCGTATTTACGTGCAAGAAGAGGGATCACCATTGTCTACTTATGATTGATGGATCTTTGAAAAAGAATGAAAAGGAAAAAGATGTGGTAGAGAATGTGAGAGCATGGAAATAAATGTAAGGTGTGTAATTGGATAAAACTCTTAATATATTTTCTTCCCTACTAGAGATCATGACTAATATTCTACTTTATTTTGTAATTCTAGTGTTTCCTTATTAACTGATATAATAGATGCACATGCACACATACATGCATGCACGTAGAGGTAAATTCCTTAGTAGTGTAGTTAAAGACCATAATTCCTCGAATATGGTCCCAGAAATGTTAATTCCCCAATTAATATTGTGAAATCGCATGGAATCTATGCGATATACATGTCGCATATATAAAAATGCGACACTTATACAATAATAAATCAAAGTTGACATTTTTTTTGCATTTAATAATAATGAAAAGCGCATGGAATCTATGCGATATAGGTAAAAATATGAAAATCACTTTTTTTCTATGCGTTGTGGGTTTTTTTTATTGTTAATAATATATGAAAGTCGCATGTCTTATATGCGATATACATAACGCATAGATTCCATGCGATTTCACTACATTACTCAGGGAATTAATATTTTTGAGACCCATATTCGAGGAATTATGTTCTTCAACTACACTACTAAGGAATTTACCTCCATGCACGTATGTTTGTATGCATACATATCCTTGTATGTATGTCCGCATGTAATTTGAAAATGCACATGTATGCGTGTACATATGCGTGTACATATCCGGTGGCCGTGCTGTGGGCGATTTGGCGGGGGAGGAATGAGTTATTGTTCTCGGGCCAAAGGTTCTATAAGGAGAATGTGGGTTCTTTTGCTAAACACCTGGTGGGGGTTTGGGGTGTGTAATGGCTCTGTAGTGTGTTTTTTCTGTTGTTCTCTCTGTTCCCTGTTTTTTTTTGAATAAATTTTTGGGGCGTGCACCGTCGAGTGTAACCCCCTTGCTTCTGGATTTCAAAAAAAAGTATATATATGTATATAAGTATCGAATCGAATTGAATTATTATTATAACGATTTCATGTTAATTCATATTCGATTCATTTGGGAATCGAATCCACAAGTCAAATTTATATTCGATTCGTTTTACTTTGATTCAAATATTTTTTCGATTTTTAATGAATGAATCACAATCGAATTCGAATGATTCAGTTCAATCAACACCCCTATAGTTAATAAAGAATAAATGGCAATGGGGCGACTATTCATAATTATTCGGTTATATATTTTGAAATAATGTTAAATATAAAAATAATATCAAATACATATATTATTATGTACATGTGATCGGTTAACAAGATAAAGGTTTCAATTGAATATTAGACAAAGTCAAGATGCACAAGTTGGTGAGTTTTATACCAAAAAGAAGAGGCAATGCATCATAACTTCTATGTAATCATGGTAGTTGAAGCCTTTTTAATAAAAAAGACACCACAGGCAAACTAAGATGGAGTTTTGACATTTTTGTGATATTAGGATAAATTAGAATGCATGGAAATAAAAAAATCCAGCTGATGCTGAATTGTCAGTCAGTCGACGGAATAGGCGGATTGACTAATTCAGTGTAGACCGAATATTGGCTCAATATAGATTATTTAGTTGGTCACCCCACTGTACCTCATAAATGGACTGACTATTCGGTCCAGTCGGGTAATTATTACAACAATGGTAACTTTTAACCATGTATTTTCAACATGAGATCTTTGAATTGACTGGTGTTTGCTTGTTTGTGCAGGTGGATCAAGAAAAGCACACATCTGAGGAAGTTCAACCTTGTTCCACCTTGTTTATTGGAAATTTGGGTTCAAATTGCACCGAGGAAGAGCTAACAGCAATCGTCTCCCAGTATGATAGATACTGTCTTGCACTAAACGGATCTATTTTTTGAGATGTGCAGTTTTATTTATTTCATTGTTTCTAATTTCAGTAATTTTGTTGCTCTGTATAGCAATCTTTTTTTTTGAAAAGCCATGCACACTGATTTTTTTCTTTTTGCAAATAACAAATAAACATGATAGTTTATTCCTGCTTTTAGAAACTTAGAGTTTTGACCGAAAGCATCATTGGCGTGATGTCCACAGATATTCTGGCTTCCAGACTCTTAAGATGCGGGGAAGGAAAGGATCCCCCGTTGCTTTTGCTGATTTCAAGGTACATATGCTGTTTTCCTATTGCTGATTGTAAGGTACCTATGCTGTTTTCCTAATTATATGCTGACATTTAAATTACACTATCATGTTTTTCTACATATTTTAAATTCTAAAGTGACATTCTCCCGTTTCTTGTGAATCTTGTGATTCGTGCTTATGCTTTACCTATAAATGATGCAGTGTAAATGGAAATGTCTTAGGAGTAATTTCTGCCTAATGCTTTCTATTCCGAGTGGGCATGCGATAATTGGAGAAAATTTATGGTAAGGTTCAGAAGGAAAGTCGGTATGTGGTAGTCGTTTAGCCAGGCGGTCTAAAGCGAGTAGCAATCAGATGTGGCAGACCATGCGGAAGTATATGCGGATTACACAATTTGTAACATTTTAATAATAAATATTTAAAATACAAGAATAACTTCAATTTATTAGAGATTATACTTTAAATAAATATAATGTACACGAATATAAAACATAAATATGATGTGAGCGTTGTCTATTATTGGATTTAGGATTAAGCATTGGATTGAAGTTAAATGCTTATTTTGGTATTGAACAAAAACTTTGGGAGGAGAAATTAGCTGGCCTATTTACTTTTAAAGTGAAAAATATAAGGACATAAACATTTTCTTATGAAATATAAAATAATGGACTAATGAAAATAATGAATTAATTTATAATCAATGTCAGGATATTAGAGCAGATTTGACATATAAGAGCAAGATATTGCTGCAGAATAAATGAACAAGAAAATATTAAATGGCAGAGAGCAGACAACAACTAATAAATTGATTTTTCTCAAAAAATAACTAACAAATTGATTTCTTATAAACTTCACCAAAAAAGAGATGTAACGAATTCAGAGCTTAAAATTTGAAAGAGGAAATGGAGCGTACTTCATGAAGTAGGTAACCTTACCTACTTCATGCCCATTTTTGGTCATTTTTTATTTTTTAGAAAATACCACTATGGATTTTCACAACTTTATCTCTCTAATATGTCATTCCAATTTCGTCAGAAACAAAGACTCCTATGCCCTACATCCAGAACAACATCCAGAACAAGTTGATTACAACAATTCTAAGACTGTTAAAATTACATGTTCTAGATGGCGGGCACAGGAGTCTCTGTTTCCAAAGAAATTGGAATGACATATTAGGGAATATAATGATGAAAATCTATGATGGTATTTTCCAAAAAAAATAAAAAAATGGCCAATATGGGCATGAAGTAGGTTCCCTTTCCCTCAAATTGAAACCAAATTAAACAAATGGTTGAGAACAAACATTAACCATTAGATAGGTTTTTTCATTAAAAAATATAGCAAATCGAGTCATTAGCATTAGATCATACAACATATCATTCCAACAATAATTCGTTCGGAATTTCAAACTATTATGAAAGCAAGGGTATAATCTAAAAATAAAAAACGAAGAAATGATATCATATCCAAACAATGGTAGGTTGTTAGTGACAGAAGTTGACGGTGCATGCGATGACAATGAAGATACAATGGTGTAGGCACCAACATAGTAGGGAGGTGGTGATGAGATTGTGGTGAGGTGGTGATGAAGGCAATGAAATTAGATGGGAGAGAGGTGGTGATGGATGTAACAAAGATAGAGAAGCCTTAAGCGCTCCTGTTGTTAGTTGGACCCATAGAGCAAAAGACATGAGATACAATAGGGTTTTATCGAGGGTGGGGATGGTATTTGTGTGTATGTTAGGGATTTATTTTTGTCACATTCTTAAATGGATACTTTTTTTTTGAAAGAGAAAAGAGGTGGCATCCCAATTTGGGACCCACCATGGTGTATATGTATAATATAATAACGCATATGTATTACATCATATCACATTTACCATGCTACATAGAGCACCCTACAATTCCCTATTACATTATCGGTATGAAACATCTTCCCCCCTCACCCCCCAAATGGCCTTGTTCCTAGCGCACCAAATTGACCACACTACCGCGAATGGGAACGAAGCGTCCTCATGTCGAAAGCTGCATACTGATCGAATGTCTCTCCAAAAGGCGGGACAATCATTCCACGCAACCCACGTGATGTTGGCCCAACTCCAGATCTTAGCAAACTCTCTTCTTATGCCATGTTTATCATTCTGCCTCCGTATTCCTATTTTCTAACATATATCATTCAAACTCATTAGATTTATCAACTGTGATGCAGCATGATGCTATTTTCTTTTTCGAACATTTGTTTTTTCTTTATTTTAATTACATATGTAAAAGGCTCATTATATAAGGCCTTATCATCTCCTCTTTTCTTTTTCTATTTATAATAAGGTAGTTGCTTGTTTGGGGGGATTTGGCCTCTATAAAGGCACCCCATTAGTTAGGGTTGGAGGCAGTTATTGAATGAGAATTATTTTTCCTTCACTTAATCTCTCTCTCTCTTCTCTCTCTCTCGATTCCCGCCGCTCCCTCTTCTTCCTTTTCCCCTCGTGTCTCTTTCCCCTTTCCCGAACCCTAACTTCAACCCCGCCGCCTTCCCCATTCCCGAACCCATCACCCTCCTGCCGCCATCCCGCTCCCCGACCCTCTCCCCGAACTCGCCTCCCCTTCCCCCCCCCCTCGCGCGCCTGCAAACCGTCTCCCCATTCCCCCCTGTCCCCGCCGTGCCCCCTCCACCCCCCCGAACCCCAACCCGCGTCGACGCCGCCTCCTATCCAGCCCCAAGCAGCCGCCGCCTCACCGCAACCCCGATCCCGCGCCCCTTTCCCCAGCCGTCCACAGCAGCGACGCCACCCCTCTACGACGCCACCTCACCTCCACCCCCCCTTGTTCGGCCCCGGTACTAGTAGCACTGAAGCCGACCGCTCGCGTCTTCCAGCGGCTACCCCCCCCCCCTCGACCGTCCAGATTCACCCGACTCACCGTTGTGGCCCCCGCATCCCTCGGCTACCGACCAGGTCTGAAGCACACCGAAACTCTACGCCGGTTGTGGTATGAGCGCCTCTTACATATGATTCTATCTGAGTATCATTAGTAGTGTTACTTGCTATATTGCTACTTGGTTTGGTGAAGTATTGAGATCACTTTTTGCTGCAGTATCGTTATATCATTCCTGAAATCTTTTATCTACTAGGATTGCCGTAAATTTGTGATGAGATTGTGCTGTAAGTCGAATATCTCGCGATATTTTGCTGCTGAAATTATTGGTATCAAGTTTTCTTAAGTGTCATAGCATTTCCATCGATTTACCTGCTCAGTTAGACAACTCACCTGCAGCACACCGTATTTCCGTTCGTATTGCATTTAGTTTGCATCAATTTGGTATCAGAGCCCATCGATCCGTTTCGTTTGCTTTATTGCGTATAAAAAAGAGACATAGGATTCTTATGGCCGAAAAACCGACTACCTCTAAAACCGGTTATACCCCACACACTGAGCCCCCCACACACTTAGCTATCGTTAGAATCCTTATCTGCTCAAATACAACACATGCAGCGGATGTACGAACAAATGAGCGGACAACTTGCCACCCTAAGTAGTCGCATGCTAGGGAAGGATCATAGTGATGAGACACCCAACAAAGGTCGACGTACTAGTCGGAGACGACACTCCCGGAGTAACACATCCCGCGACTCTAGCTCTTCTACTTCTGATGGACACGTTAGCATCTATCTTTCTCAGGAAAGCGAAGATGAAGAATTAAGAGATGACACCCCTTTTACTGCAAAGAATCAAGATCCACACTCCTGGATATACTGCACAACCTGCTAGTGGATATCAATTCCCTCCACGACCTGGCCCTAGGCCCGATGACGGATGGTATCGAGGCATCCGTCTTGATGTTCCTGAATTTGACGGAGGACGAGACCCTGATGTCTTTTTGGATTGGCTCAAACCGTCGAACATTTCTTTGTATGGAAGACTATGCCTAGCGAACGAAAAGTTCAATTTGTCACAATCAAACTAAAAGGACATGCCCTGCTATGGTGGGATCGTTTGCAATCTGAACGCAAAAGAAAAGGAAAGGGTAAGATTCGCAGTTGGAGCAAGATGAAGGCCAAACTAAAAACAAAGTTCATGCCTTAAGATTACAAACGAGATTTATACGCGCGACTGCAATCATGGAAACAAGGTACCATGAGCGTGAGAGAATACATCGAAGGATTCCAGTCCCTCATTCATCACAACTGATTACCGGAGACTCCTATCCAGGAAGTCACCCTCTACATGCAAGGACTCCGTCAAATTATCCAAGATGAACTCTACCTCCACAACTGTCGAGACGTCGACGAAGCCTACAAGCAAGCTGAACGGGCTGAGACTAAGCTTGCTAAGGCCCAGACAAGGAGGATGTCTTTTCCTGTGAACTCCGTTCCACGCACTAGTACCCCGATGACGACCTCCAAACCAATAGTTTCCCCATCGATTATTACGGGTAAATCCCAAGCTAAACCATCAATTCCTGCCGTCACCCGACCACCTACTGGAAACCCCGGACCAGGCATCTTGGGGAGTCGGCTTGTTGTAGGACCTGACACTTGTTTCCGATGTTATCAAAAGGGACAACGAGCGGCATAGTGTCCAAACCCTAAGGCTAGGCGTGCCCATTTATGCACCATCGAAGACCCTGAAGACCATGCTCCTGACCATCAGGAATCGCCTGAAGAGGATCAAGCCGCATTAACTGCTGTCACGTCGGGAACTGATGACTATGAGCTTCTTGGAGTAGATGGAGATATATCCGGACGTTTCCTGGTAATTAAACATGAGGACTTTATCGCCCCTGACAGCGCACCCACGAACATCTTGCTCACACCCACTGCCAATGACGCTGATAGTTGGATGTGACGCAGCATATTCCGAACCACATGCACCTCAGGAGGGCGACGCTATTCGTTGATCATTGATGGAGGAAGCGTTGAGAACTTCGTGTCTCAAGAAATGGTCGTCAAGTTGGATCTACCCACTCAACCGCTCGAGAAACCATATAATGTGGCTTGGTTTCGAGGTGGCACTCAACTTCTGATCCACCATCAGAGTCTCGTTAGCTTCTCGATTGGGCCTTCATATAAAGACGAGGTGTGGTGCCATGTAGCCCCTATGGATGTCTGTCATGTACTACTTGGAGACCTTGGCAGTTCGATCGAGACACTGAACACAGAGGAAAATTGAACACTTACTCGTTTCTCATAGACAAGGTGCGCGTGACCCTTAGACCACAATGCGAAGCCCTTAGCCCTCAACAGGTGGCTACACTCCGATCCGCGACCGCACAATCTGGTAAAAATACTCCACCGTCAAAATCTTCGACTACTGGTCCAGTATTGTTGATGGAAGCCCAGACATTCCAACGTGAAGTTTAGGAGAGCTCTACTATTTACGCATTGATGGGACGTGAAGTAATCAAACAAGAAGCGACTATACCCGAAGTCCCGTCCGAGGTTAAACCCATCATCCAAGAGTTTGCTAACATTATGCCTGAAGAGTTGCCTAAAGGACTACCCCCATTGCGAGACATTCAACATCACATTGACCTAGTCCCTGGAGCCAGCCTACCCCATTTACCACATTATCGGATGAGCCCAAGTGAGCACAAAGAAATGAACAAGCAGGTCACTGATCTTCTACGTCATGGGTATGTTCGAGAGAGTATGAGTCACGTGGCGGTTCCTGCTCTGCTTACCCCAAAAAAAGATGGTACATGGAGGATGTGCGTGGACAGCCGTGCTATTAACAAGATCACGATCAAGTATCGTTTTCCGATTCCACGCCTTGATAACATGCTCGACATGCTATCGGGTGCCAAATTATTTTCCAAAATGGATCTTCGCAGTGGGTACCATTAGATTCGCCTCCGACCTGGAGACGAGTGGAAGACTGCTTTTAAGACCAAAGAGGGCCTTTTATGAATGGACAGTAATGCCCTTCGGTCTGTCTAATGCACCCAGCACATTTATGCGAACCATGAATCATGTACTGCGGCCCTTCATCGGTAAGTTTGTGGTTGTGTACTTTGATGACATATTGATCTACAACTTGACCAAAGACGACCACTTATCCCACTTAAGACAAGTCTTGGAAACCTTAAGAAATGCTCCTTCATGTCTGACACGGTCCTCTTCTTGGGATACATTGTCACTGCCGATGGACTTAAAGTTGACACCTCCAAGATTCAGGCCATTTAGAGCTGTCCCGTGCCCAAAACCCTCACTGAGATTCGCAGCTTTATGGGATTGGCTTCTTTCTACTGACGTTTCATCCGGAACTTTAGCACTTGTGCGGCTCCGTTAGTAGATTGCACACGTAAAGGCGCACCCACTTGGACTCCTGAAGCAGAAACCGGCTTTCAAAAGCTAAAACATCAGTTGACCCATGCCCCTATCTTGGCACTTCCTGACTTCACCAAGGTTTTGTAGTTGATTGCGATGCCTCACATGTCGGGATTGGTGCCGTCCTGAGTCAGGAAAGACGACCTGTGGCATTCTACAGTGAGAAGTTGAATGAAGCTCAATCACGATACTCCACTTATGATGTCGAATTCTATGATGTGGTGCAAGCTCTCAAACATTGGACGCATTATCTGATCCAGCATGAATTTGTCCTTAACTCTGATCATGAAGCCTTAAGATATCTGAACTCACAGAAAACCCTTAACAAGCGTCATGCAAAATGGGTTAGTTTCCTCCAGGAATACACGTTCCATCTCAAGCACAAGGATGGAACCCTGAATCGTGTGACCGATGCGTTGAGCAGACGAGCACACGTCCTGACCACAATGACCGTAAGCACAACAGGATTTGACGCACTCAAGGATCTTTACCCCACTGACCCTGACTTCGGACAAGCTTACGCAGAGTGTGTTGACACTGGACATGATCCGACTGCCACTTATGTCCTTCATGAGGGATTCCTGTTCAAGGCCCACCGACTGTGCATTCCCGTAACTTCCCTTCGAGAGAATTTAATTTCAGAACTGCATAACAGTGGTTTAGCTGGACACTATGGAAGGGACAAGACCTTGACTCTTCTCCAAGAGCGATTTTATTGGCCGCAATTGCGAAAGGATGTTACAAAATTTGTACAAAAATGCCAAACATGTCAGAGATTCAAAGACCATAGGCAGAACACTGGGTTGTATACACCTCTACCAATTCCTCTGCGACCCTGGGAAGACGTCACTATGGATTTCGTACTAGGCTTACCCCTCACGGTACGGAAAGTTGACTCTATTTTTGTGGTTGTGGACAGATTTTCTAAAATGGCACACTTCATTGCATGTAAAAAAACCTCAGATGTATCTCATGTCGTTGATTTGTTTTTTCGTGATGTTGTTCGATTGCATGGTGTTCCTCGTTCTTTCACTTCGGATCGTGATACCAGGTTTTTGAGTCATGTTTGGTGCTCGCTTTGGTCTCGTCTTGGTACTCGTTTGCAATACAACACTGCTTATCATCCACAAACAGATGGGCAAACCGAAGTAGTTAATAGATCTTTAGGAAATTTATTGCGATGTCTTGGAGGAGACTCTCCCTCCAAATGGGATCTAATTCTTCCCCAAGCTGAATTCACGTATAACAGTTCCACTAATAGGTCCATCGGAAAATCGCCATTTGAGAGTGTGTACGGCTTTCCACTTACCCAATTTCTCGACCTTACACCCACAACCATGCAAGGGAGGAGTAGTGCAGCCGCTGAGGACCTGGTCGAACACCTAACCCATATCCATACCGAAATCCGAGCCAAACTACAAACCATGACCCAGAAATATCAAGCCCAAGCCAACCTCCATAGTAGAGAGAGCGAGTTCAGAGTTGGAGAATTAGTGATGGTCCACTATAAAAAGAGAGGTTTCCTTTGAGTGTCCAACAAAAATTGAGTGTCCGGAAGATTGGTCCATTTCGAATCCTCAAGAAGATTGGGCAGAATGCTTATCTACTTGATCTACCACCAGATATCCAGACATCGCCAGTCTTCAATGTTTCAGATCTCTTCTTATATCACGGAGATGAGCAGACATATGCAACTACGCCAGTAGTTCCCGCTGATGAGACGCACCAACCACCAGCCGCAACTGATGCCGACCAGATTGAAGATATTGCCGACATACGAGATATGACGACTAGACGTGGTCTCTTCCGTCGATATCTAGTCAAGTGGAAGGGACGACCTCTGACAGATTGCACCTGGATTGACGAGGATGAACTTTGACAACTTCGCCCTGATATACTACAGAGCTATCGCAACGCCATCTCGACGGAGCGAGATTCTTCTCAGCAAGGGGGAGCTGATGCAACATGATGTTATTTTCTTTTTCGAACATTTATTTTTCTTTATTTTAATTACGTATGTAAAAGGCTCATTATATAAGGCCTTATCATCTCCTCTTTTCTTTTTCTATTTATAGTAAGGTAGTTGCTTGTTTGGGGGGATTCTGCCTCTGTAAAGGCACCCCATTAGCTACGTTTGGAGGCAGTTATTGAATGAGAATTATTTTTCCTTCACTTAATCTCTCTCTCTCTCTCTCTTTTGTCTCTCTCTCGATTCCCGCCGCGCCCTCTTCTTCCTTTTCCCCTCGTGTCTCTTTCCCCTTTCCCGAACCCTAACTTCACCCCCGCCGCCTTCCCCATTCCCGAAACCATCACCCTCCTGTCGCCATCCCGCTCCCCAACCCTCTCCCCGAACTCGCCACCCCTCCCCCCCCCCCGCGCCTGCAAACCGTCTCCCCATTCCCCCTGTCCCCGCCTTGCCCCCCCCCCCCCTCGAACCCCAACCCGCGTCGACGCCGCCTCGTATCCAGCCCCAAGCAGCCGCCGCATCGCTGCCTCACCGCAACCCCGATCCCGCGCCCCTTTCCCCAGCCGTCCATAGCAGCGACGCCACCCCTCTGCACCGCCACCTCACCTCCAACCCCCCCCTGTATTCGGCCCCGGTACCAGTAGCACTGCAGCCGACCGCTCGCGTCTTCCTGCGGCTACCGCGCCCCCCACCCCTACCCTCGACCGTCCAGATTCACCCGACTCACTGCTGTGGCCCCCGCATCCCTCGGCTACCGACCAGGTCTGAAGCGCGCCGAAACTCTCCGCCGGTTCTGGTATGAGTGCCTCTTACATATGATTCTAACTGAGTATCATTAGTAGTGTTACTTGCTATATTGCTGCTTGGTTTGGTGAAGTATTGAGATCACTTTTTACCGCAGTATCGTTATATCATTCCTGAAATCTTTTATCTACTAGGATTGCCCTAAATTTGTAATGAGATTGTGCTGTACGTCGAATATCTCGCGATATTTTGCTGCTGAAATTATTGGTATCAAGTTTTTTTAAGTGTCATAACATTTCCATTGATTTACCTGCTCAGTTAGACAACTCGCCTGCAGCACACCGTATTTCCGTTCGTATTACATTTAGTTTGCATCAAACTGCCATGATTAACACCAGAAATAAAAATAAATACGTCACACAAAGGAAATAGCAGATTTTTAGATTTTTTAAGGTCAAAGGATAATTATTAGTGGTTAATAAGCATAAAATAATTATTAGTGGTTAATGTCCCGAGTAAATGAGGAGTGTTGTAATAGGTATCCGATAACCAACGTAAAACAATCGAAGACAAAAACCTAAATAGTGTTCTCAATTGATAACACTATTTAAGAATTTGCCACAAGACAACTAGATCTTTTCAACACGGATTTAGACAAACATTTGGATTTAGTTGGAGCGTTTCCTACAAGCGATGTATTGCATCACATGAATGCAACGAGAAGTCCTCAAGGACCGCCACATTGTGTCCTGAATGTAGTTCAAAATTTGCAATGGTTCTCACATAACGAACATAAACGATTAAATAAGCTAGTTCCAATGCATCACCGCCTAAGTGCAGTCCAAATTTTGCAAGTATTCTTGCATAGAGGTTGTAAAAAAAGTTACAGATAGATAGTTAGAATATTGGCACTTTAATCCACAAATCAATGGAGATAGCAATACGATGGAAAGAAGGAAGAATTAGACACTATGTCCCAAAGAGATAAAATGGGTTGGAGAAAAAACAAGTGACTTCGAGAAGACATGCTTTAAATTATGATATTAGGTAAAGTGAAGAGTGAAAATGGTGTTGGAGTAGTTGTTCATAAGGATTTATAGGATAGTGTCGTTGAGGTGCACAGATTTGGGAATCGAACTATTTTGTCAAGATTTGTGCTTAAAGAAGAAATTGTAGATATCATATCGATTTATGCACCACAAATTGGTTTAAAAGAAATGACTAAACAAGTTTTTGAGAGAATTTAAATAAAGATTACTCAAGGAATCCCACAAAGAGAGATGATTTACATAAGTGGATGTTTTAACGAGCACGTGGGAAAGGATGCTTCATGGTATGCTAGTGTTCATGGAGGTCATGGCTTTTGAGATAGAAATGAAGATGGAAAAGTCATTCTGAATTTTGTAACGACTTATGGCCTTTTCATAGCAAACACTTTCTTCAAGAAAATGGAGCAATTAATTACTCATAAGAGAGATGATTTACATAAGTGGATGTTTTAACGAGCACGTGGGAAAGGATGCTTCATGGTATGCTAGTGTTCATGGAGGTCATGGCTTTGGAGATAGAAATGAAGATGGAAAAGTCATTCTGAATTTTGTAACGACTTATGGCCTTTTCATAGCAAACACTTTCTTCAAGAAAATGGAGCAATTAATTACTCATAAGATTGACCCAATTAAAACACATATAGATCACTTTGTGATAAGGATAAGAGATCAGTTGTATTGCAAAGAAAACTGATGCAAATCGAAATTCACAACAGTGGAAAATAATTAATTTGACATGGAATTTTCGTTGGAGAAGAAAACAGAGGGGTTGAGAGGAGAAAACTCGTCGGAAAACTAGGGATTTTGGAGAAGTATCGCTGAGATCGTGTGGAGGGAGAAGAGAGACAAGAGAGAGAGATGAGATAAATCTCAATTTTAATTCAACTTCAACTGTCTAAAATAATTGCCTACCATCTCTTTATATAGGAGGGGTGGGGTTACAAAAATAAAAAAAACAAATTCAGTTGACTCTAACCGACTAACTAATTGATTTGAATAAAATTCAAATATTAACTTATCCTAGTTGACTCTAACCGATTAATTACCTAATTTGACCGCTAATGGAGATCACATGCGATCTCTTTTAAAAAATTGCAACGACTCGAATAATCATAAATAAAATTGGACTCTAATTAATGTGTAAAAATTAAGCTTTATTTATTAATTTCGTGTTGCATCAGTTCTCCTTCGCTTGAAAAAATCGTCTCCCAACGAATTGCTTGATCTTCGAGCTGTTGATGGAGAATTTACACATGGCTTGTTGATCGAATCTCCTAATTTCGCTCATTTTCCATGTTACGTTTATAATTCTTTCCCACTGAGGGGTATTGTTGCAAAAGTTCTACCCCTTCACTTACAATATCTCCATAACATAATTTATCCTCCATTTGACTTTTTAGATAAAAACTTACGTGAGGAGGGGTCTGCTTATAAATTTTCCAAAATATCTCATATCTTAGTTTAGGGAATCCGATTGAAGAAAATTCCCCAACCCTTGTTAGGGTTTGCTTCCTACAGAGGCAACGGTGGCGGCGGAGGATTCGGTTCCAAGGGCGGCGCAGATGATGGTGGAAGTGTGGCAGCGGGTTGGGCCGCGTTGGGGTTGTGGCTGCATAGGAGTGGGGTGGAGGGTGTAGCAACATCAAGGGAGGGTGGTGGTGCCGATGAAAGAATGGAAGGAAGCAGCAACAACGGTGGTTGCGGTGTTCAATGTGGGAGAGGCGAGGTAGGCGGCGACGATGGGTGGTTGGAAGTGCGGGAAGGGTGGGTGGGGGTAGCAGCAGTGGTGGGGGTGGGGGATTCACCGGAGGAGGCGATGGGGGTTGCACCAGCGGAGCGAGGGTGGTGGGAAGGGGCTTTGGCGGTGGTGCAGGAGGTGCAGGTGCAGGGGGAGGTGCATGTATGGCCGGAGGGTGCGACGGGGATGGGAGGTTTGTCGAGGTGTCAAGCGTAGCGGGAGGGGGTGTTGGGATCGGTTTGGTCGCCGAGGGTGCGGGGAAGGCGAGGAGGGGCTGCAGCAGGCTGAGACGGTCGTTGGAGGCGATGTCGTCGATGGTAGTGGATCTGAAGCGGCCATAACAGTAGGATGAAAGCAGTTGCCAACACCTTTTTCTTGTTTTTCTTCCTTAAAAATCTGGGAACGACTTTGGTGGTGAAAGAATTCGATTCGGCGGTTTTCTTGGCAGCCATTTCGGCGGCGCTTAGGGTCTCAAAATTAGCAACCAAAACCCGTATTTTTGATTGGAAGTCGAGCAATATGCCCATCATCTCCTTGTTGTAGGCTTCGTCAGCTCGTCGTTTACGTTCCGATGAATGATAGTCTTTCACTGTATGCCGACGCGAACGTCTGGACGGATCCTCAGATCGTGAGGACGATCTGTAGGCCATGCTCTGATACCAATTGATGCAAATCGAATTTCGCAACAGTAGAAAATAATTAATTTGACGTGGAATTTTCGATAGAGAAGAAAACAGAGGAGTTGAGAGGAGAAACTCTTCAGAAAATGACGGATTTTAGAGAAGAATCACGGAGATCGCGTGGATGGAGAAGAGAGACGGGAGAGAGAGAGAGATATGAGATAAATCTCAATTTTAACTCAACTTCAACTGTCTAAAACAATTGCCTACCATCCCTTTATATAGGAGGGATGGGGTTACAAAAATAGAAATAAAATTCAAATTCAAATTGACTCTAACTGACTAACTAATTGATTTGAATAAAATTCAAAATTTAACTTATCCTAATAGACTCTAACCGATTAACTACCTAATTTGACCACTAATGAAGATCACATGCAATCTCTTTCAAAAAAAAATGCAACGACTCGATTAATCATAAATAAAATTGGACTCTAATTAATATGCATAAATCAAGCCATGTTTATTAATTTCGTGTTGCATCATAAACCTAGGAGAGAGCTTGACATCTCAACATCGCTTCTTAGATATACATGTGCAAATAAAAGGGTTGGTAAAGAAATGGATGGTTTCCAAGATCATTAGAACTAGATGGTGGAATTTTATATAGAAGCAATTAAGCTTCGAGGAGAAGGTTTTAGAAGACTTATCTTGTGATTGTAATAGCATTTCGAGCGATATGAGGGAGGCAACAACATCTTGTATCCGAAGGGTAACCAAAGAGATGCTAAGTGAGTCTAAGGGAGGAGTTCCAGGCCAAAAGGAGGCTTGGCGGTGGATTGAAGGAGTGCAAGAGAAGCTTAAAATTAAAAGAACTTGCTTTAAAACTACGCATAAGGAGAGAACAAAGAAATCAGGTACAAATTACGAAAAAGTGAAGGAGGCAAAGAAGGTTGCAAGTGAAGCTAAGTCAAATGCTTATGAAGTGTTATATAAAATTTTGACTCTAAGGAGGGTTAGAAGGATATATTCTGATTAGCCAAAATAGGAGAAAGGAAGACCAAATATCTTTCTCAAGTGAGATGCATTAAGATTAATGAAGGATATGTGCTTGTTACTAAAAGGATATAGAGACTACCCGGAAGCAATACTTCCATAAGCTTTTTATTGAGAAAGGAAATAAATGGATGACTGCGGGAGATCTAACTAGTAGTGAAATTTACTTGAATCATGCACATGGCCTCAAATTTCAGCGAAATTCGGTCGAATTTCTGTCGAATATCGATATCTTGTCGAAATCGGTATTCGGCCGAAATGATCGAAATATGAGGGCCCTGGTACAAAAAATGATCGAAATTTCGGTCGAAATAACTGAAATTTCACCGAAATTTCATTTTGGTCGGTCACCGTAATATGAAACATGAAATACAAAGATTTTACGTGGAATTCTACTCTCTAAGGAACATGATGAAACCACAGGAGAAGGCCTCAAAGGGTCATATGTTGCATTCAATTTTCTCATCTAAATACAAGAGGTTTGGGGGTCTATATATAGCCCCCACTGAGTCTCCACATCTCCAAACTGGTATATGTGGGACTATACTATGGATGCGGTAAATGGATCCTAGAGAGATCCATTTACCCATCTACAATATAAAAGGCGCACAACCAAATACTCCAACAATATATGTTCCAAAAATTTAATATATGGAATACATAAAGAGTTTCTCTTGGAATAAAGTATAAAACTTTGATGAATATGAACGAAATTAATAATAAATATATGAATGTAACACGTATAATTGTCTAAAACCTGGTGGACTGCGCTTTGAAGGGAGAGCCTGCCTGGGCTCGCTGGACTCTACCGCCTGCACGATTGGAGAGGTGCGCGCGATGGAGGTCTTTATCTGGAGTTGAGGGTGCTCCTGCTCGCATTGGGGTGCGCGCACTGGCGCGAGATCGTGCACGCGGCTGGTGCCTCCCTGAGCCGTCGCCAGGAGGGCGAGGAGGAGGAGAGGCGCTCCGTCAGGGAGGGAGGCGATGATCGGACCTGGACTTTCACGCGAGGGGGAGTATCTGCTTGCGCTTGCGTTTGCAGGGGGAAGATGGGCTAGACCTTTTGCTTGAGCTTCCTGCTGACGGGATCGTCGTGCCTCCCCTGTGTACTTGGGTGTGTGCCTGGAGTCGAGGAAGAGAGATGCCGGCCTTTGGTCGAAGGGGCTGTCGTCAGGGCCCTTGGGGCGATGCTGCCTGGTGGGGCTGACGCAAGGGAGGAGCATGACCAGATCTGTCGCCTCGGCCACGCCCCTTCCGATGAAGCTTCTCCGTTGGAGGGCATTCTAGGCGATTAGAAATATAGATAAAGCTTCTCCGTTGGGACTCCGTTGGTTGAGTAGCCTGGAGAGGTGATGCTGCGCAAGAGATCACGCAAGGACCTGGAGATCTGCAAGCTAGGGTTCTCTAGCAGGGGACCCTTCTTGTTCCTGAATATTGTGTTTTGCCTCTTGCAGGGGACCCTGCTTCTTGTTCATGAATGATCTAGGGTAAGGTGAACCCTAGAAATGTGGATGAACATATTCAGAATTTGAATCATCAAAAATACCGAATGCTCTTCGAAATATAATGATAAGGAGTGGATGCAGGAATATGGTTGAAGATCAACACTAGATCTTTCTTGAATCTTGAACTTAATCTCCAATATGAATCAAAGAATGGATCTTTGAAGAATGAAACCGTCAAAATTGAACCCACTCTAATAATCGAGTCTCGAACAAGAATTAAAAAGACAAAAATCCTTGAGAATCGACTCGCTCTGATACCATGTTAGAAAATAGGAATGCGGAAGCGGAATGATAAACAAAGCATAAGAATAGAAAGATAAAACATGAACACAAAGATTTTACGTGGAACCCCTACTACCTAAGGAGTGGGATGAAACCACGGGAGAAGGTCTCAAAGGCCCATATGTTGCATTCAACTTTCTCATATGAACATGGAAGGCCGTATCGATATCGATATCGTTTCGATATCGTGTCGATATCGATATATCGGTGATATATCGACGATATATCGCCGATATATCGGGATATCTAGGAATCTTTCTGAAGAAAATGCTGAAAATCGGATATATCGATATATCGATTTCGATATCGGTCCCATGTCGATACCGATATATCGACGATATATCGCCGATATATCGGGATACGGCCTTCCATGCATATGAATATAAGGGGTGTGGGGGTTTACATATAACCCCCACTGAGTCTCCACATCTCCAAACTGATAGATGTGGGACTAAGCTCTGGATGGGGTAAATGGATCCTGGAGAGATCCATTTACCCATCTACAATATAAAAAGCGCACAACCAAATACTCCAACAATATATGTTATAAACATTTAATATATAGAATGCAAAAAGAGTTTCTCTTGGAATAAAGTATAAAACTTTGATGAATATGAACAAAATTAATAATAAATATATGAATGTAACATGTATAATTGTCTAAAACCTGTCATAAACCTTAGGCAGCCAGAAAGAAACCAGATAATAATAGGTAGCGAGGCAAAATTATGTTTATTTCCGTGAAAAGCATGTTCACAGAATAAATTTGGTAACACAAGAGCATCTCATATTTATAGTCGCCTGGAATTTTTTTGCTTCTGAAAGCTGCAATTTCTGGGGCTTTTCTTACGGATAGATAAATATATTAAAATTAATTTTGACATGGAAAGGCACCTGTTATCTATTTGTCATTTATTTATTGAAATTTGACCCCTTTTTATTCTTCCTATCATACATTACAATCGACATTGCTTTTCATCACGCATTATTGCCGATGAAATGATGATAGAATGTCTGATTTATTCCTGGGCTTAAAAGATTTGTATGCATGGAAGTTTTTTCTGAGTAACAGTTTGATCTTGTTTCATGCTGCTTGTAATTTTCTTGAAAAGCCTGAATAGATCAGTAGTTGTCGAAGAATTGATTATGACATGCCTCACTGCTAGTATTTTGGTGTTGTGATTTCCGCATGCAAGGAGGGCCATATCGATATCGATATGGTTTCGGTCTGCCCGGAAATGGATATATCGGGATATATCGTCGATATATCGACGATATAGGTGGAAATGTCGGAAATGGCTCAAAAAAGCCATTTTTTGTCATTTTTTTCAGAAATTAAGATCATCCAAGATATTAAAACAACAAATACCCTACAAATACACACTTATGCCACACATATCAGTCATTTATAGCCCATATATCGCACATATCGGTCATCATATCGAACATATCGTTGTTAATGTTTATTCCTGACCTATAGATATTAGAAATGGATTCCATTCAAGTTCTTATAACATTAAATAACTTACAAATATACACTTAGATGACACATATAGATCATTTGTGAAGACTATGATCCTTATATTGCACATATCGGTCATATCGAACATATCGCTGGTATTGTTAGTTGCTGACCTACATATATATATATATATATTGAAAATGGAGTTCATCCAAGTTCTTAGATCACTAAATAAATTACAAATATATTCTTAGATAACACATATCGATCAATCTGTGGAGCTTATGTCACATATATCGATTATTATGAACATATCGATATTAATGTTTTGATTCTTGACTTATAGATTTTTTGTTTTGAAGAATTGACTTATAGACATGGGAAATTGATTTCATTCAAGTTCTTACAACATGAAATAACTTGTAAACATATATCAAGTTGAAGAACCATTGTATGCACCCTCATGTCGCATCATACCCTACCAGTACAGGGGTCTCGTTGCCCCAGCGAGCCTGGGGGGCTAGAGGGGGCCCAGGTTGGCTCCCCCTTTACGGGGGTGCGGGGGCAGCACCCCCGACCTGAAACAAAATATATATAAACCATTGTGTGTTTTAATACTAGGTGTAGCTAGATATGTGTTTTAATACAGGGTGTACCTAGATAAATAGTTGAAAAAAAATGAATAATAGCATGGACATATAGAGATATCGGCGAAATATCGACTATATTGATCGATATCCGGGATTTTTTGTACTGAATCCAGTCATTTTTTACCGATATGAGCCGATATGGCGATATATCGGCGAAATATCGTTGATATCCCTGTAAAAAGATATATTAGGTAATATCGAAACCCTACCCTGTCGAAACCGATATATCGGCGATATATCACCGACACAGCCTTCTATGTCCGCATGTACCTCTTTTAAGAAGAAACAAGGGAAACTATACTCATGGATCTTTGCTTTTGATTCTTCAGGACACTGAATGCTCTACTGAAGCGATGAAGAACCTTCAAGGCATGAAACTGGCTTCCACCGACTCTGACGGATTACATGTGGAGTATCCTTGTATTAATTGCGAAGTGCAGCCCAATATATGGTTTGTTATTTTTTGTGTGCTTTGCTATTATCAAAACCAAAACCAAAATCCATGGTCAAAAGACAAAGATTCACTGCCTCCAAACATATTTATTCCGGGTTACACCCATGGTTTTTAAAAACGTCTTCATGAGAAGCTGCGATGGATAGAAAGGGAGTGAGGGCTTTTGAGGGAAAAAGGATCCACCATTATCACTTTTTTTTTTAAATCTGAGAGAAGGAAATAAATGGTTAACATTTAGTTGAATAAAAAATGAAAACAAATGGATCGGTAAATTTCAAAATCAATAATATTCTTGAATATGATTTTAGTCTATGTTATTGAATGAAAATTTGGTGGATGAGATCACATGTTCTTCATTTTTCTAATAAGATCTGTGCGCATTGGTAATTCACATACACACTGCTCCTTGATTTACTCGGTTGAGCACCTAATGTAATGCCTGAGGTGTTATTGACCCCCTAGCACTTTGGAGTACTTCACCCCTTGGGTGCTTTGTACCCTCTAGCATCTCAGGGCGCCTCACTTGTAATGGCACTGGGTATAGAATGCTGATTGCTGATCTGGAATCACCACTTTAATACCTTGCTGGAGAAAACCTATCGTCTTATTCATGTAAATAGTAAGAACTAAAACTAGTAAGCATGGAAACCCAGTACATGTAGATAAAAATAGTAAAAACTAATAAATAGTAAGTACCACAAACTATAGTTACTAGTTCCTTACTATCAATAGAATCTAATTATATCGAAACAAAATTACTAATAATGTTAACAAATAGGTTGGGAAGGGTCTAAGGATTACATGTGTCTGGTCTGCTTTTTTTGGAGGCTGAAGTTGGGTGTAGAATGCTGATCTAGAATCACCAATTTGATATTGTGCTCGTGAAAACCGATTTTCTTATTCATGTAAATAGTTAGAACTAAAACTTGTAAGCATGAAGACACAGTATATGTAGATAAAAATAGTAAACATCTGGGATTTTTACACCAATTTTCCTATTTGTAAATTACATTCTCGATCTTATATTCTTCGCAATTATCCCATAAACCCTGTAAAAACGCTCTATTTAACACCACAATCCCTGTTGTTAATTTGAATCTTCTTGAGTTAAATTGCTTGAGTTAACTTTGAGTTATTCAAACCACTGCAAAATCTAACTCGTGTATTTTGTCCCCCGCTCTCGTTCTCCTCCCCATTCTTCTTCCTATCCCTGCTAGGTAACCCAATTCCGACGCTTGTGCAATTGCCATCCGCCGGTCTCGAGCTCTTCACTAACCTGAAGCTCCTACAATCACCACATCAGAACAGCAGCAGGAGTACGATACTCCATCATTTACCAGCCCAGCTTCTCCGTTCCTATCACCTATCAGGATTGAGGCAGCAACCTTCGAAGACCAACTTCTATACTCCGTCTTCGGGCAAGAAAAGGCCCTCTCCAGGTAAAATTCCTCCCCTATCTTTTCTCCTTGTTCGTTCTTTTCAACCCCTTCTCCGCTACATCGCCGTTCTCCCACAATCTTCTTCATCTCTTTATTTTTTCCCAATTTGAAACCCCAAAATCCGAATCAACCTACCAGATCCGCATGATCTTCCTTTCTGCTATTCTATCTTTCACCTCTGGAGTGATTTGACCGGAGGAACATGCTTCACCCTTCACTCCGTTGTGGAGCGCTCCTGTCCACCCTCTTCGCTTAGAACTTACCACCAGCCCCTTCCCCATTCGAGTAACGGAAACCCTCATACCCTTCGCCTGGTGCTACCGACCCGGTAGCTGACCCATCAAGGGTTGAGATCCTCCATAGTTTCGTGCAGGTGTAAATTTGAGGCTGTAGACCTCGTCGACATGCTCCAACCTTCATCCCATATCTACTGTCAACGGCAGGGGTCTGTCGAGTATCACCAGCCCGTCTCCTGTTGCATGAACAAGCTCCACCTCCAGTGGATCTCCGTAGACTGACTAGTCCTACAGCATCATCTCAATAAGGCGTGAATATTCATTAATAATCTCAACATAGAAGGTGTGACTCACAGGCTTCTAAGAATCGTAGGGTCAATAGGTTTTAAGAGGTATCGTCTTGGTAAAACAGGGTGGTTGACTGCTAAGAATCGTAGCATCAATAGGCTCGGGCTTGGAGTTTTGATTCATTAAGTGTAATTCGCGGTCTTCTAGGAATCTTTTGGATAAAAAAGGATGGTCAACTTCTACGAATTGTAGGATGAATAGGATTGGACCTGGTGCTTTGATTCAATAATAATCTCAACATCCTTTGCCGATTTTGCAAGCAGCAATCACAGTGGCCTGAACATATCCTTGACAGTGCTTCACTGGATCGACAAAGATCCGGTTCCAAGCTTTCTTTACGAGGAGAGGAATAGCAGCACGATCGGGCATGAAACCTGAGCTCCAACTACATCGCACCATCACCACCAGCAAGAGGAAGGAAGGGGGGGTGTTGTTTTGTAAATTTGTTCAACTTGAAGGCTGAATATCTTTTTTCGACAGATTCTTTTAACTTTTAGCCAAAATAAACGACGGTTAACCACATGGGTTTTGGTGTAATAGTTTGTCAGTTTACAGGGGTTCTGGGATAATTAGGAAGAATATATGGATGTGACGGTAATTTACAAATTTTACAGGATTTGTGGTGTAAAAATCCCTAAAAACTAATAAATAGTAAGTGCGACTAACTATGGCCACTAGTTCCTTACTATCAATAGAATCTAATAACGTTAACGAATAGGTTGGGAAAGGTCTAAGGATTTCATGTATTTGTCTCGTCTGCTTTTGTGGATGCTGAAGTTGGGTATATAATGATGATCTAAAATCACCACTTTGATACGTTGCTGGAGAAAACTCATTGTCTTTTTCATGTAAATAGTAAGAACTAAAACTAGTAAGCATGGAAACACAGTACCTGTAGATGACAATAGTAAAAACTAATAAATAGTAAGTGCCACAAACTATAGCCACTAGTTCTTTACTATCAATAGAACCTAATAATATTGAAACAAAATTACTAACAACGTTAACAAATAGGTTGCGGAAGGTCTAAGGATTTCATGTATCTGTCTGGTCTGCTTTTGTTGGAGGCTGAAGTTGGGTGGTTGATTGTGCCTGGCCTTTGAGAACCCTTCTCAGTGGAGAATGTCTAGGTGCAATGATTCATTGGAGGGCTCAGATTGCGAAGGTTTCTAACTCCCTCAAGGGGTCCTTTATTTTGTCATTACTTGTGTAATTATTTACATTTATCTATCTTGCAGAAGATGGAAAAGATGTTTCTAACTCCCTCATGTGGGAAAAGATGTTTCAGGGTATGCAAGTGTGCATGGAGGACAGGGTTTTGGGGATAGAAACGAAGAGGGAAAAGTCATTCTGGATTTTGTAACTGCATATGATCTTTTCATAGCAAACACTCTTTTCAAGAAGAGGGAGGAGCATTTAATTACTTATAAGAGTACCTCAACTAGAACACAGATAGATTACTTTACGTTGAGGAGAATAGATCGGTTGTGTTGCAAAGATTGCAAAGTAATACCTGGAGAGAGTTTGACAACCCAACATCGCTTGTTAGTCTTGGATTTACAAATAAAAGGGCTAGTAAAGAAAAGGAAGGTTCCTAAGATCACTAGAACTAGGTGGTGGAATCTTCCGCTGAAGCAATCAAGCTTCAGGGAGAAGGTTTTAGAAGACTTATCTTGGGATTGTAGCGGTAGTGCAAACGAGATGTGGGAGGCAGTAGCATCTTGTATCCGAAAGGTTGCCAAAGAGATGCTAGGCGAGTCAAAAGGAGGAGCTCCGGGTCAAAAGGAGGCTCGGTGGTGGAGTGAAGGGGTGCAAGAGAAGCTAAAAATTAAAAGAGCTTGCTTTAAAGCTATGTCTAAGGATAGATTAGAGGAAACTGTCACAAACTATAAAATAGCGAAGAAGGAAGCAAAGAAGGCTGTAAGCGAAGCTAAGTCAAAAGCTTATGAAGTTTTATATAAAAATCTCAACTCTAAGGAGGGCCAAAAGGATATATTCAGGTTGGCCAAAGCAAGAGAAAGAAAGACCAAAGACCTTTCTCAAGTGAGATGCATTAAGGACGAGGAAGGTCACGTGCTTGTTACTCAGAAGGATATAGAGACTAGATGGGAGCAGTACTTCCATAAACTTTTCATTGGAGAAGGAAATAGAGAGATCACCTTGGGTGATCTAGCTAGTAATGAAAGTTTTTTGAATCGTGCATGCTATAGACGAATACAAAGAAGAGGAGGCTTTGAAGGTTATGAGACCTGGGAAAGGTGTTGGACCGGATGACATCCCTGTAGAAGTATGGAAAGTTTTAGGTGAGCGTGGTTTGACTTGGCTTACGAATCTATTCAATGTTATTTGGCGAAGCAAGAAAATGCCTGAAGATTGGAGGAGTATCGTGGTGCCTCTTTAAAAGAACAAAGGAGACATTCAAAACTGTTCAAATTACAGAGGTATCAAGCTGATGAGTCACACTATGAAAATTTGGGAACGTGTGATCGAAAGAAGGTTGAGACAAATTTCCCAAGTAAAAGAAAACCAATTCGGATTCGTGCCAGGTCGCTCAACTATTGAAGCCATCCATTTGCTGAGGAGAACAATGGAGATTTATAGAGCTAAAAGGAAGAATCTCCATATGATCTTTATTGATTTGGAGAAGGCTTATGATTCCGTCCCACGAGAGATACTGTGGAGAGTTTTGGAGAAGAGACAAGTACATGTCCTATACGTTAATCTCATAAAGGATATGTATGATAGGGCTTTATCTTGTGTAAGGACCCCGACGGGGAAGACTGACTATTTTGATATAAACATTGGTTTACATCAAGGTTCAGCTTTGAGTCCATTTCTTTTTACTTTGATTATGGACGAGTTGACAAGTCACATTCAGGATGACTTACCTTGGTGTATGTTATTTGCTGATGATATTGTGTTGATTGACGAGACTAGAGATGGAGTAAATGAGAAGCTTGAGGTTTGGAGACATGCATTGGAGACTAAAGGTTTTCGTATAAGTAGGGCTAAGACGGAATATATGGAATGCACCTTTGATGGAAGCAATGGTGAAGGAATCGAGGTGAAGATTGGTGACGATAACATTCAGAAGAGAGATTCTTTTAGATATCTGGGATCTATTTTGCAACATGATGGGGAAATTGATGGAGATGTTACTAATGAAATAAATTCAGGCTGGCTAAAGTGGAGAGGAGCCTCCGTTGTTCTCTGTGATAAGAAAATTCCTTTAAAAATTAAAGGAAAGTTTTACAAAGCAGCCATGAGACCTGCTATGCTTTATGGTTCTGAATGTTGGCCTGTGAACCATAGACATGTGCAGAGAATGGTTGTAGCAGAAATGAAAATGCTAAGATGGATGTGTGGACATACATGTAAAGATCGGATTCGGAATGATGCAATCAGAAAGAAAGTTGGTGTAGCTCCGGTCGAGGATAAGATGCGAGAAAACCGCTTAAGATGGTTTGGTCATTTGCAAAGAAGGTCAACTGATGCACCGGTTAGGAGATGCGAGTGTTGGGATGTTGAGCCGGCTAAGAGAGGGCGAGGACGACCCAAGAAGTGTTGGAAAGAGACTATACGAAGGGATCTTAGTTTTTTGGATATAAGTCCGAGATTGACCCAAGATAGATCTGAATGGAGGCGAAGAATCCATGTAGCCGACCCTACTTAATTGTGGGAAAAGGCTTTGTTGTTGTTGTTGTTATCTATCTTGCAGAAGATACTTATTGCATGACATCCTTGGTCTTAGTTAATTGTTGCCTGTTTTCTACCCGGTGAAGTCACGACAGGGGGTCTGGTGGAGATGCTGCCTAGTGTCTGGTGTTTTTGTTGTTCGTGGTGGCGATGAGAATAAGGTGGCCAGTGCTAATTGATTCATGTTCAGAATATTTAATTGTGGGCTTTTCTTTTTCCCTTGGTTCATATATTGAGTTGTCCATCACTGAGTATGTGTAGAGACATTGTTGTCACTTGAATGAATGGCTTTTTAAAGGTGGTTACTGGTTACTCTGGTCAGGCCTTTGGTAGGAAATCCCCGATTTAGTTGTTTCTTTTGGTTGGCATATGAGGATATTGGTTGTCAGATGTGAGTTCTGTATTGAACAGATGGCCAAGTTATCAAGAAATGGAATTTTTTATAGGTTTAATAAACAAAATAACTAAGCTTAGAGCAGGCATCTACCTACATACATGAGCATGGGCATGCATGCCCATCTACACACCCTTGTGAACTGTATTTTCTTCTTTTTGCCTCACTGATGCTAATTTCTTTTCATGTGATAGTGGAATTTAGAAGGTTGCCTGCCTCAGAAATATCCTTAGTTTCTATTATCCTTGACATCATCCAGATATGCCAGGTCGAAAATGAGAAATACAAGGAAGGAGGAACCAAACTGAAGGTCTCTCGTTTCTAGCACCATTGCTAAGGTTGTATCATGTGCCATGTCTGCTTTGTGCTATAAAAGAGACAACCTTATAGTCAAATTGGGATGGGTAGTCACTAGTCATACATTAGCTCAATAGTTTCTTTTCTCTAACGCCGGTGTATGGAGAATATATGCAATTGCCAGTTTACATTATTTAAAATCGCATAAATAGTTTCTTTGGTTGTATTTTCCCCTCAGCCAATATTCCTGGTCATATGCTAATGCGCCAAAAATGTTCTTTTCAGGTTGGAGTTATTGCAGAAAGAACTGTACCTGATTAGATCTTCATTAGAAAACCAAGAGAAGCTGGACTTTATGGGTAGGATCCTTAGTTCAGATGCTCTGTTCCATAAGTTTTAGGCTTCCTTTTCACGCTTGGTTGCCTTTGCTAGATTCCTTGTCATGGCCATTTGTCGTGTGCTATTTTTGATTACCCCATTTTCCCATTCCATGCCTTGTTGAAACAGCCATTCAATGGGCAAGAGATTTTGGCCCTTTAATTATGAGGTAAGAGACAATCGTATTGCAGGATGTCTTAGTTGTAAAAACGAGTTGCATGTATATGTTATTGGGGTCAAGATGCAAGCACGAAAATAGTGGTGGAAGCTCGTTTAATCACTTTCCTTATATTTGTGTGCTTTCTGAGGAAAGTAAGGGGAAACTGAATTGGGATTTTTACACCCATAACCTGAGTAATTTCGTAATTACAATCATAACTCTGCATAATCGTGAATTACATCCAGTACCTTAAATAATACTTAACTCTTACACACATAACCCCGTGTTAACTTCCATCCAATTTCTCGTTAAAGATGACAGTATCCGTTAAATATTTTATATTTCGTACCCTTAAGTTCTCACTATTTACAAATGAGACCACCTTCTTTCTCCTCCAGCCCCGTCCTCCTCCCATTCAACTTCCAGCACCCACCTCTTCCTCCTCTTCCTCCTCTCCCTCCATCCCTCCCTCCTGTCGACCACCTCCTCCTCCCCTTCATCCTCTAGCTGCCAGCAAGCTTCCAAACCACCCTCGTCATCATCCTCCACCTCCCACCTCCCACCTTACCCCCCGTTGCCCCCATCCACCTCAAAGTCGACCCCTCCCCTCCACCTGCACCCTTCACCATCACTGTCCTCCATCATCAAAGAACCGACGCCTGCCTGTGAGCACCCACCTTCATTTGTCAAAGATTTTTCCAAGTCTTTAGGATCTTTCCAATCAAATTTTCTACCACTCAACAACTGGTGTCCAATACTAACATGAGAGGATGGAATCAAAATGTCTCTGATTATACCATGTGAGCTATAATTGTGTGTCGGTGGTGATTAAGCTTTAATAACATCCACCAGGCATGAATCTTCGTTTGGTGGATCGGAGCTTGTGTCATTGTTTACCACTTCGTCGCTAACAGAGCCAGTAGTAGCCTTGTTCTTTAACATATCATCTTCTCCAACAGATTTCAGCAGCATCTCAACAAACTCAATCGATGTAGCTTCTGACCAGATGTTGTTCTGCCTTGAAATTGTGCATGATTCGCCCCCCCCCCCCCCCCCCCCGCCGACACTCGCGCCAAAGCCCCCGCGTGGAAGCAACCGCGTCCCAAGGTCGCGTACCCTCCGTCGTTGCCCGCATCGAAGCCCACCTCCTCCAGGTCGCGTCCCCTCTGTTGTTGCCTGCGTTGAAGCAGGTCGCATCCCCTCCGCAATCCGCATCGAAGCCCCCCCCCCCCCCCCCCCCCCCATGTCGTGTCCCCTCTGCCGTCGTCGCCCGCTTTTGAAGCCCTCATGCACCTGCGTCGAAGCCCCCTCCTCCAGGCCTCAACCCCTCCGCTTTCGAATCCCTCCCCTGCACCCGCGTCGAAGCCCCCTCCCCCAGGCCACAACCCCTCCGCTGCTGTCGCATGCTTTCGAAGCCCCCTGCATCCCCGGCTTTCAACCCCAGGCTGCATCCCCTTCGTCGCCACCCTCGCTCGCACGTCCCTTTGCTCTGCCTCCGATGCTTTGATGAAGTCCCATTCCACCGTCAAGCACCGATCGAAGGCCCCCCTGCCAGCTACCACCAGCAAGAAATCCCTGCCATCCCTCTTGCAAGAATTTTGTTCCCGTTTCTTTCTTTTTTGGCTAATCCTAATTGTCAAATGTAGATTAGTTAGATTAACTCACTCGTATGGTTGAGTTAACATATGAAATTAATGGAGGGTTATGGGTGTGAGACGGAGTGACTCTTCGAGGTTTCTTGTGTAATTCACGATTATGTGAGGTTATGATTGTAATTACAAAATTACTCAGGGTTTTGGGTGTAAAAATCCCAACTGAATTCCATATGCAAGTTTTTTTCTTCTTGTTTTGGACTAAGCTTGTTTATGCTCTGTTTGGACTCTGTTTATGCTGGAAGTTCAGTGCTGCCTTTTGGTACATTATTCTTGATAAGGTTACTCGGCTCCCCTTGGTTGCACTAATATCAGAATGAACTAAATCAAAGTATTAGGAGCCTTGATTTTTTTATTTTCTTGGAAGCACTGAGCTTCAGATTCTGATTTGATTGAAATGAAAACGCTTTGGGCAAGATTTTGCCTCTAATAATGGCATGCCATACGGTGGAGACGAAGTAATATTTTTGGGTTTGATCTTTGTTTCCACCAGACCAAAAAGTTCCACTTTCAAGTGTTGAATGTTGCAAAGCATGACCTGAATCTTTTCGTTCGTGTCGCAAACCACAACCGTAGGAACTACTATTTTGGGGGAATGGAGGTCATGTATGAACATGAACCAATCAACTTCTAAATTGGTTGATCTGGTTATGGGATGTAACCTTACAAGTTGGATCGGTCGTAACGACATCACCAACATTATACAAGATGTCAAAATACTTACAGTTTAATACACATTCTGTGACTACATTGTTATTTTCTATTTTTATTGCGGAACTTTTTGTAATGCTTGTTTAGGCTTTTGTCCATTTTGATTTTATAGTGCATTATTTACAAAATAAAAAAGGTTGCAAGTTGGAAGACGAGATGCAGTATTGTTAATACCACAAAACAAAAACAAATAGAATTGTAACAAAAATACAGAAAATCCACTAACACCCTAGGGAAGTCCACGGTCATTCTCTAAACTTGGAGGTCCAGCAACGTTGACAGACCTTCCATCACCTGCCACAAAAGGAGTTCCAGCCAATAAATCATACAGAACCACAGCCAACGTAAAAAAGGGATGTAGTCTTCCATGTTTGAGTAGGAAAATGACAACTAGTTTTAAGATATTAATAGATGTGCCCTCAAATCCCCTATCACTGCTTGATATGCCACCATACAATTGCCATTTCAGATCTAAGGTCTTGAAGAATTTTCTGATTTTCCTTGTTTGGAATCGCAAATAAGATTTCGGAGAGACAAGAGCTAGTTCAGTGTTCGAGTAGATGGAAGATAGGCAACATTCCAATATGTGATCGAGTACAATGTTTTAAAAATCGAACCGAACCGGTCGGTTAAACCAAGAGCCGGAAGAAAAACGGTCCAACCACATGATTTTTATTCAGAAAATAAAAATCAGTCAAAATTCGGTTGGACCGCTTAAACCCGGTTGAACCAATTGAACCAAACCGTTCAACCATTGACAAAAATATATTTTTTTGATAATTGATAAAATGCAAACTTTTAAAAACTATTCATAATTTCCTCTCATTCTAACCCAGAATATAGTACTCATTTATCTCTTCTCCTCCACATGTGTCAATGATCCATTATCACCTCTTCTTTCTTGTCATATAAGCATTTCCTCTCTTCTCACATATTACATGAGCTTGTTAATTAAAGTTTAAATAGTTTTAAAATTTTTAATTTTATACATCACACATATGAATTTTACAAAAGAGTTCCCTTTTGAGTTTTCTAATAATATTTATACCCCTAACATTTAGCAATGTCTTTTACGCTCATATATTCTTAAATCCACAATATTATCCTTATGTTGGTATAATATAGGAGCACACATGTACTAATAAAATGTCACCATTATCCGTTTTGTAAAAATATAGGGGGAACACAGTTGTAAAAAAAAGGTAGTATAAGTGTTATTGGAAAAATTTGGAAGGATACGGGCATATAGATCTTCTAAAGATATGTAGCATTTTTCATATTTATTTGTATGATACTACCGGTCTAATTCGGTTCGACCCAGTTAAACCATAGGAACCAAATTACAATACAACGGTTCGATCTTTTCCGGTTTTTATGACTGCTGACGTCATTACCGGTTCGATCGGTCGGTCTCAGTGGTTCGACCATAAAAATAAAAAACCGATACTTACCCGGTTTGATGTCCAGTTCGGTTTTTAAAACCTTGATCGAGTATTTTTACAATAGAATTCCGTTTTTCACCCCCTATTCATTTGGAGAAGAAGCACTAGAATAAAGAGTCAATTCTCTGCCTGACACAGATCTCAAGAGTACGGCTATTCCAAGCCATACACTTTGAGGTCTCTACCTTCCCATTAAGTCCTCGCTTTCTCTTGAAGGTCTCTTGAAGATCCCATCGAGTCACAACAAACATGACAAGAATGAAGTTGAGTCTTGGGAGCTTATTCTCTATTACTGCAGCTTGACATAAGTATTAAGCGTGCTTGCGATCCCTATGAAATCTTCACTATACATGAAGGCCCATCCACTGGCCCAAACTATTAGATCCTAAAAGCTAAAATGAAATCTGCCTTGCAAAAATACAATAAGTAGATACATGACGATCGAGTGTATTCTTTTAAGCAAAAAATCATACAATCTTCATTAGTTATTGAGAAAGGAAGCATATATATTCTAGTTGAGGGGGTAGACCTAAACCCCCGTCAATCTAGGGTCCCGCGAACCTTCTCTGACCTCTTCTCCCATGTTTCCCCGATTCGCTTTAGTGGATAGAAGTCTTAGACGAGATTCATTGGTAGAACCCAATGAAAGCGGTATACTACGAAAAATGAGGTTCTTCTTTGGGGGAAACTACGCAATACACATTCATGGCCTATTGAAAGAACTTCACAATTTCATGTGATTTACGCATTCAACTTTGACACCTTTTTTTACTTATATTGGACTTTTCATCGGGAAAATCCCGTCATACCTCCAAGGCTAGGTTAAAATGTTGAGATGTGAAAAATCGTTGTAAAACAAGCTATGGGAGCATTGTCAAGTGATCAAATTCGCCCGAAAGTGGGGAGAAAATGGGGCTTCTCCTCTTTTGCTTTCTTTTTGAGGGGATGCCCCCTTTTGCTTAAATTCTCTCCTAGAAGTCGAATCAAGATATTTTTCAGAAAAAAATCTTTTCTAGGGCTGACTATCCGATGTCTCACATGCCTCTTGTTTTGAAATAGACCAGTCCATGAAGTATCCTCTTGTTTTGAAAATAGGAAGAAAGCTACCCAAATGCAAATGAAGATTAGTTTAGGCTCTAATCCACTCAGCAGATGGGACGAGGCGGATATTTTTTAATATACTGGTCAGATTTGATGCAGGTTTTAGGTTTTCTTTAATGTAGTGGATACCATAATGCAAACCGAGTCAGATGGGAATGCGATAGGATATTTATGCACATGAAAAGCATGTTACATCAATGCATCATCCATGACCTGGAACACAAAATGGTCAGCTTCCAAGCAAGCATCTCTGTCAAGTTTTTATTTTTTTTAAATGAGCTTCCAAGGGATAATTCTTTTGCCTCCTGCAATTTTGAAAATTTGTAAAACTCCCTCTCATTCCATGATACTATAAAAAACACAGGAAAGTTGATTCAACCTCGCCCTGCACAACGTTTTGAGGGCATGTTTGAATGAGGGATAAGAAATCTCAGAATATTAGAGTTACAAGATGGTTACATCATTTATAGTGTCTGTGTTTACAGCACTATATTCTTTCCTTATTCCTTAAAACAATCGAATAAGAAAACTGAATGAATCTCGCTCATTGCTTATCCCTTGTCCAGATGGTAGGATAATATAGATGCGAAAGTTCAGCGATTCGAGCAGATGTTTGATGTTTTACCGATTGCGAAAGAATGTGATTAAGGATTAATATTCAGTCAGCGTTTCTCATTTCATTGTTACAGAGATCATCTTTAGCTACAGGTGGTATCCAACCAAGGTGATTCTTTGATTGCTGAGACAGTAAAATTCGCATCTAGTATTCCTGGAATAACATAAAATTTTAAATTAAATGTTCTAGAAAGTTACCAGTACAAACAGTCATGTATAGTGATTAACTGATGCTCGAGATGCCATTTCTAAGGTTGAATAATCTTCTTCTAAAAAACAGTAAGGAGATCTTGACTTGTCATACCGAAACAAAGAGGAAGATTTTGGGCATTGAAAAAGACATCTGAAAGTTATCACACGCGAGGTAGGTTTGTTATTATAATTCTGACAAAGAGAACAACTAGAAGGAAATCGAAACTCATAACCTACGTATAAGTTTCGGGAGTGTAAATCGTACATATAACAGCATGAGTCTTAGCTGAATCGAACATAAGCAAGTCTATATAGACTCGGTCCGGTCTGCTTGATATATCGGTACCCGGGGTCGGTTCGATACGATAAGCATAGGGCATGACTGATAACTGGGTTGGGTTGTGTTGGGGTAACCTCCTGTAAATAGTATGAATGAGAAATGTGATGTGATGTCACATTGATTTGTGATAGAATTCTAACTCGAGAATGCATGGGGGTGAACCAGGGTAACATGATAGTCAAACGAACTTATAGTGTTCCGGTCTGGTTCAACTCTACTCAAGTCACGAAGGTTCAATTCGATTTTTCACATTACACTGATTTTTATTTTGATTAAGGTTTCTCTGCGAACATACCTTCAATAATAGACTTAATAAAAATTTATTTAAATCTAGAAATTTTATATTTACTGAGCTAACAATCATTTATATAAACGAATTTAAGGTTTTATTCATATTGCATTTAATTATCGTCGAAATAAATTATAGTCGAATTTTTAATGAATCAAATCTAAGCAAATAACAAACTTAGAAAATTTTTAATTTTTTTATAATGATATATATATATATATTTATATATATCAGCGCATACAAAAATATACAATCAATTGTGTGTAGGGATGAAAATGGTTAGATATAGATACAAATATATTTATAATCATATCCTTATCCATTTTAAAATACAAATACGAATACGGATACGAATATTGACGGATATGAAAAATGTGTTATCATATCCTTAAAAACGAGCACAAATGTAAAATAAATACGAATCGGGTATGAATAATATATATAAAATATAAGCAGATATATTCATTATATAGAAATTATATCAACAATGATGAATGCAATCATAAAATGTTGTAACACACAATTATAAATAATTGTATTACTATGCTTATGTACAAAAATGGATGTATGCAAACGAATACAAATATTAGTGAATATCAAAGTGATATCCATATCCGCATGAATTTTAAAGCGAATACGAATATGAATGTCAAAATATATATAATGAATATGGTAGTGGATCAGATACGTATATATTCATATTCGTTTTCATCTCTAATTGTGTGTGCATGCACGCACGAGGTGTGTTTATAAGTCAGAAAAATTGGAATATTTGCGCTTAATTCAGTGGTGATATAAATGAGTTCGTCTGATTTTCAAACACTGGCTTTTAATAGAGTATATGCTGGACCAGGGGCTATCAGTTCCAAGCCTTCAAAGGTATCAAAGCAGCTGCAATTTATTTAATAAAATTATAAGGTCCAATTAAGCATGTCTTGGGCATAGGTAATTCTGGTACATTCATAAATAAGTTTAAATTAAATTAAAGATCGCATTACGAGTTACAGCAAATGCGTGAAAGTCAGAGAAATAAAGAAAGGTATTATTCATGTCCTGCCTAAGGGCCTTGCAAGTTGACTGGATTTTCTGCCCGCTAATTTTAATATCGATAATAAAAGTCACCAGAGGGACAGCTTCCCACAGCAAAGCTATTGATTTGGAAGATATTTGCGCATAAAAAAACAAAAAAAAAGAGAGAGAGACGAATTTTAGTGAGCAGGGTCCAAGAGAAGAGGCTGAACGAAACACCTGTGCTATTTTAGCAGGAAGCAGAAAAAGAGGGAGAAGTGGATGAATCTGCTCAATGGACAGCCTGTTTCAATGCCCACCAATCCCTACCACCCACCCCTCTGCACACGTGGTTGTCCTCCTCTCGAATCGATCTGTAACGAATGAACCTATGTTCCAATTCGTTGAGAAAGTTCAAAGGTTTGAGTTCAGTTTGATATAAGCTCGATAGCATAAGTTCAAGTTCATGTTTTAAAATGAACATTAGACTTTGGTTCGACGGTCCTTCATTAAAGATTTGGCTTAAAATCAAACTTGTAAAGATGAACAATTATGAAATTACAATACGATAATAAAGTTCGATAGTTTGATAAGCATATATAAAAAAATATAAATGTTTCATGTTTAGTAGGATTAAAGCTCCCTATTTATACCTTAATTTCGTTACCCAAAACTTTTTATGTGTAGTATTTATATACATATACACATGTATATCCAAGCCTCTTCCCACAATTTAGTAGGGTCGACTACATGGATTTTTCGCCTCTATTCAGTTCTATTTTGGATCATTTTCAGGCTTAAATCGAAATAACTAAGATCCTTTTTGCAACCCCTTTTGGACTAACTTCTTTACTCGTATGTGCCCATCATCTGAGAATCCTTGCAAATTTTGGACTGCATTTGGACAACAATGCAATAGAATTAGCCCATTTACTCACATATGTTCCTCATGCGAGAACCCTTGTAAATTTTGAACTACATCCGAGTAACGATGTAGTGGCCCTTGCCAATTTCTCATTGCATTTAGGCAATGCAACATGTCCTCAGTAGGGAATGCCCAACGAAATCCAAATATTTGCTTAAATTCATGTTGAAAAGATCCGACTGCCTTGAGGTAAATTCCTAAATAATATTTTTTACAATTAGTATTTAGGAATTGTCTCCGACTATTTTACGATGGTTGTCGGCTACTTTAACGCAACCCTCCTCAATTTACCTAAGCTTGGGATCGGCTTGAGTTGTGTAGATACATACATATATAAAATCTAATCGAACTCAAACCTTTATTGAATGAACATATGTTAAGTTCGTGTTCAATTCATTAAGTTTATCGAACTAATATTTGAAGTTCAAGTTCAGTTCACTTAATAATGAAAGAAGTTTTTGAACTATTACTAAACGAACTCTAAATATCGAATATGTTCAGTTCAATTATCAATCTCACCTCTATTACTTCTTCTCGCTAACGTGCCTTTTTACTTTACCTAATCACCTTACAAACACCCATCCGTGACAACCCACAATCATCCCATGTCTCTTCTTACACCAAAACCTCAACAATCTCAAAACCATGATACAAACCCAAACATTGATCAAGTTGTGAAAAACTAATAACGACAAACATTGAGACTTTCAACACCGGAGATTGGAACTCCACATAGTGGCAGTGGTGTCGAACTCGGACATCCATGTACATGAGAAGCTAGGCATACTAGCAAACTTAAACAAGGACTTTGAAAGCGTTTGCGCAAATTTGTTTCAACTTCGTAACCAAACAGTCAAAATAAGATGGTTAAAGGAGGAAAGAGGAACGTGGAAATTTCCTATTCCAAATCGGCTCAAGAATAAATAGGAATAATGATGTGGAATAAAGAGAATGAGGATCTATTCTTCGTTCGACTAGAAAGATAGGTCTAAGGAGAATAAGGTGGAATAAATTAGGAATAAGAATGGAATAAGATGAAATAAAATTACACAGAGAGAAGGAATCTATTATGATGATATATTCTCCTCTATGGTCATGCTTAAATCCGTCTGAGCATTGCTTGCTATAACTGCACGCTTCGACTATGGCATCTGACAAATGGATGTTAAGACATCATTCCTCAATGGATACCTCGAAGAGGATATCTATATAGAGCAACCCCATGGCTTCATAGCTGAGAAAGGTAAAGTGCGCAATCTAAAGAAATCCATCTATGGGATCAAACAAGCTTCTCATAGTTGGAACATCCGATTCGATGACACAATAACAAGTTATGATTTCGTGCAGAATCCAGATGATCCATGTGTGTACAAGAAGCTAAGTGGGAGCACCTTCGTGTTCATTGTGCTTTATATACATGACATCCTGATCATTGGGAATGATACATGGTTGATGACTACTGTTAATTTCTAGTTGTCCAATATCTTTGAGATGAAAGATCTTAGAGAAGCTTCTTATATCTTGGGTCTAAAGCTGTTCATAAACAAAAGGAGGTATTGGGACTATCACAACAAGGATACATCAAAAAGATCTAGAAAAGATTTACTATGGATAATTCCAAGAAAGATTTCATTCCCTTAAGATACGATATTCACCTATCTAAAGGGATGACTCCTTAAACTGTTGAGGAAAAGAAAGTCATGGCGGGATGCCCTTACATATCAGTTGTAGGAAGCTTGGTGTATGCCATGATGTGTACAAGATCAGATATCTTTAGGGATGTCAATCTGGGTCTATCCATTGGGTATCCGACCCGAACCCGTCCCATTTAAGGACCCGGAACCCGCCCCATTTACTTTTGGACGGATTTGGATTTTGAATTGACTACCCATGCGGGTATGGGTATGGGTTTGGGATTGCCTTTTGGGTACCCGAACCCGAACCCGCCCCAAACCCGAATAAATATAAATATAAATATAAATATATATATAAAGATTGATATGTGTGTTGCATTTTAATCAAACTAGCCTCAAATCCATTTCATATCTAATATGTATCGATCTACATGTATAAATATCCAACTTAATTTTCTCCTCTCCAACCATTTATTCATATTCAACTAATTTTTTATCTTTAATAAATAAAAACTATCAACACAAAAGAGTTAAACATCTAACATATATAAACATTTAACATTCTCTATATATTGCACATTTTTATGAATTGCCATATTACACTATTTTGTGTCTATCTGTGAAAATCTTGTATACATACTAACAACTTAAGATTTACAACGTCGAAGATTTGGGTATCCATTGGGTACACGGGTATCCGACGGGTATACGGGTGCCCGCTAGAAATCACCCGTTTAATAAATGGGTGGGTATGGGTAGCGATATTATAAATGGGTATGGGTTTGAGAATAGTAATACCCGCCCCAAACCCGACCCGCTGACATCCCTAAATATCTTCCATGTAGTGGGAGTGGTAAGCCGTTGTCAATCCTGCTATTGAGAGAAATACTGGACTACGGTGAAAAGCATCTTCAAGTACCTAAGAAGAACTCAAGACTATGTCTTGGTTTATGGAGATAATAACCTCCAAGTCTTATTGTACACCGATTCGGACTTCCAATCAAATGTTGATGATAGAAAGTCAACCTCAGGGTTCTCAATCTTGTTGGACAGTAGTGTTATGTGAGCTAAGTGTAGAAAGAAGCAGGATACTATAGCTGTTTCAATAAAATAAAGCATCAGCTTCATAAGATGTGGCAACTACATTCCATGTAGTTAATGTTCACTTGGGATGAAAGCTTTTGTAACAGTAGCATAATCATCAGTGATGAAGTGACTAATCTGCTTACCCGACTACTAGAAAAAACAGTTAATGATTAACACAATAAATATGGGGTTGGGATTTGTACATGAATGACTCTAAGGGCTAGAGGGAGATTGTTGGACTTGTTAGCCCTTAGTGACCCATCAATGCAATAAAAGTTATTGTTTTATCTTGTCCATCTGAAATGAAATGAATGAATAAATGTGAATGCACTTTACGATTAAGGTCTTTTGCATAATTAGGGTTATGTACCATGGCTGTATTGAATACCATGCAGCTGGGAGGACATGAGTGACTTCAAACATGTGATGTTCAATGAAGATCTCCATTCTGAGAAAGAAATGGTAATCTTTCTCTAAAGACTGGTTTTCGACCGACTTCTTGATGCATATCCTCTGCATAGGAATAGAGATTCAGAAGTGTCAGAATAGTCAAGTAAAGAGTTGACTTGATGAGGTCGCGATAAACTGACTTAAATCATAACTGCCACGATCATGCGCACATCCTTTACTTGAAACAATTACGCATCTATATGCGTGAGTATGCACATCTGACAGACTCGGTGACCTTGCCAAGGTCCATATACCGGTATGTTGGTGTGCATAGGAAGACATATGAGAAGTATGATCTCTCGAAGGAATCATAGGTTTATAAAGGATGAACCGAGATAGAGCTCACTCATGAGTTGATTTGGGGTCATAAATGAGTTCCATGCATGGTCATCTTGTTTATGAAATAAGATATGGATTCGAGATATTAATATATGCTTTTGAAAAATATGTGATTAATATTGTTGCTCAATTACCGAATGAGAAATCTATTGATATATTCCGTGGAAGACAGTCAAACCAGGGCTTGAACTTCAGATTTATTAAGGTATTCCGGTGTGAAGAATGAATGAGTATTGGGAATACTCAGGGATAAATCTAATATCATAATAGATCATCTACCATGCCACTTCCATTCTAAGGGAGTGATGAAACATGATGGATTTTAGTATCTCTATTTATCTAGGTGATTTTAGATTTAATTGGATTAAATCACAATTCATTTGAATCTAATTTCAGATTTCAGTTCTAATTTCAATGTCTAAATGTTGGAAATAGAAATGATCAAGGAAATAGAAGTATACAAGCTCCTTAAACTCATTTCTAAACTCCAAATGGTTTGGACTATCATTAGAAATGGTCGAGGAAGCTGGGTTCAGCTCATCGATATTGTCTCGAGCTCACATAGATTAGGTTGCATTTCATTGAGCTCACTTAAAGTGTGAAGTGTTTAACTCATGATCAATTGATAATAATTTATCAATTTCAAGCTAAAAAGGTATAAACCGTAAAATTGAGTTGATATCAAGATTTCAAGTCACAATACATGGACCGTATGATCTCCTCGCTGAAATGAGCCAAGGGTCAGAGTGGAGAGTCGTACGCCACACAAGGTGGGAGCGAAGTCATCGAAATGACCCCTCACTAAGATCCCAAGCTAGATCAACAATCAACCCACAAATGAAATAAATCAAGCAATTAGAGCAGGTAATGTGGATGAAAAATTTATTATAACCCTACAATATATGTGTATAGTTGCAAGTATGGTAGGGGTCAAACACTAGGAGAGGGGGCATAACAGGTATTATTTAAATGAAGAAACAAAGCTAGTGTATAAGTATGTATGCACAATTTCAATCAATGTGTGAGTAGGTTTTAATTAAATAAAATAATTTCCCTTTTTTATAATTAATTAATTCTTTATTTTTATTTTTTATTTTCTATTTTTTAATTTCTTTTTAATCTACTAATATAAGTAATAAAAATATATGTATAATTATATATATAAAGGGATAATAAGGATCATATGTATATTATGAATATAGTATAATATGTATAATACATATGCAAAAATAAAAAAATAATCACAGAGAACGATCCTTTTTAATTTTAAAGGTTTTAAAATAATAATAAGATATTTATAATAACTAATAATAATGTAAATTATTTATAATGATATATAGGTATAAATAATCTATATATGATATACCATATATAAATATAGGAAAAAAAGTCAAAAATAGTCAAATAAAATAATTTATATTTTACAAATACTTTTATGTGTTTACAAATTTTTAGGGTTTTTTACGATTTTTTGTATTTTTAAAATTGAAAGGAACAAAAATAAGATTTGTTTAAATAGTTAAAACTGATTTGAGATTTAAAAATTGGAAATGATCTCAAAATGTCTCGAAATCAATTTTAATATATAAAAAATACAATTTATAAAAATATAAAACATAAACTACTATTTTGGATTTTTCTTGCAAAATTTTTTAGGTTAGCAAGGGTTTAATAATTTTTAGAGTTCTTTTTTATATTTTGTGATTTATGGTCTGTAGCTATAAAATAGAGTAATAAATAGTAGATAGTTTTTTGGATTTTTTAGAAAAAGTTTTATAATTGTTTTGTATTTTTCTAGGCAAATAAGAAATAAAATGACTCCAAATGATTTCTATTTAAATACATGAAAAATGATAAATAAAAAATATCTCATGGATCAGAAGCCAATCATGTACATACATCTATTTTTTAGAATTTTTTGAGTGTAGGAGCTATTTTAAATAAAAAGAAATGCAAAGGTAAAAATTAAATCAAGCTGGCAGGGATATTTTTGCAATTAAAATAAATTGTATGTGTTTACATGCAATTTAACCAAAAATAATGAACCACAACTTGATTTTTATATTAAATAGGAATTACAAAACTTGAGAGTGCCTCTTTGCAAAATGTCCACTCACGTAGGGGTCCATGTGAAGTGACATGGCATTGGATTTAAGTGTAATAATATAAAGGTTCAAGTACATGTAAATAGTCCAAGAACTTTTGTACTTAATTAAATACTTACAACAATTGATAGGAAATACTAACAGAGCAGGGGGCGTGCAAATATACCACTAAAGCGCCTGGATACAACCGTTACGCTGTTGCCACATGTCTGATCTTACGGTCGTCCATGCGCACCCCTTCGAATTGATTCAATGGCCCGGATTAGATCTGGGGTGATGTTCTTGATTGGACGATGCGAAGAGGAGTTGCAAGAACTTCCAAAGAACAAGTTGTCGGTGAGCTTTGATTCTTCGTTCCTCCGTGCCTCTGACAATGGATCGCTTCTTTGATAAGCTTGGCAGTGAGCTGGGACTCTTCCGCGTGTAGTGGCAGGCTCCAAGGATGGCGAGGCGGCTCAAGGTGCTCAGATGAGGTCCAAGCATCCGGAGCTACTCCAAGTGATAGACGCTGCCCCAGATGAGTCCTAAGATTCGCAAACCTGCAACAAAAGACTCCCAGGCATGAGGGCTATCTCCTCGGCAAGGGAGTTAAGCAAAAAGAGGCGTAGGGTAAAATGGAGGTGGAGCTCCAATGATAGGCGGTAGAGGGAACTTCGATTCCTGCATCCACTATGGATCTATGTTGGATGAAGTGGGTAATCGATGAAGAAGATGAAGGGGAACATAATGAGGTGAAAGTCGGAGTGAGATCATGTTTGAGGAATGATGATTTCGCCCATGTAGCTCAAGCTCCAGGAATTGGGAAAATTAATGCTAAATATGCGATTAAAAGGGAAATTAAAGGCTAGAATTGAAAGCTACAATATATATTTACCTAAGAACGGGAAGAAAATGCATCGAATAGGTCCATGACCCGAGAAGCAAAACCAGCCGACGGTGCTTCATCGATGGCGTTGTGGATCACTCCGTCGCACCTCCTCCTCGTTGCAAAACCTCCAGAACTCGAGCTGTCACCTCGAGGAACTGATTGCGTAGGCTCTAAGAGGCTAAGAGGGAACAAAGAAGGATCAAATCGAGGAAGGAAGCCAGTGGACTTTATTTACTGAATGTATGGGGTTCTTTGATCGAAGAATCTTGCTGAATCGAGGATGATAGATTCGATCTTTGGCCATGGATAAGGATGTTCAATCCCCAGAAATCAAGCAGCACGCCATGGCAGATCAAGATGCATTCGGTCGAAAAATGGGACGAAAATTTAATTCTGATAGGCCGAAGCACGAGGAAGAGAGAGGCGGGGGTGTTGGCTCGAGGTCAACAAAGGAAATGACCTGGTTGGTCCACGTCGACCAACCAGGAAATTCCCTGGAAGAAAAACCTAATAAAATTGGAAATAAATGGTAAATGAATCAATTGAATTTTCATTAAAACTAAAAATTTTTTGAGATTTAATTTAGTATTTTATACATATTTTTATCTATTTTTATGGGGTTTTTATATCAATTTAATATTTACAAGTAAATTATAGGTATAAATACCTATTGGTCTTTTATTTTTATTTTGTTATACGTATTTTATGATTTTATATGCATAATTTATATATTTATAACTTATTGAAATACACTTAAATATATTTTATTTTATTTTTCTAAAGTTATTTGTACAGTTAAATAAATCTATGTATTCATTATATAGATATGTGTATAGGTAATTCATCTATGTAGTTTAGTATACTATTTTATTTTAATTTATTTTTAGTTGTTTTATTCTATTTTTATTATGCACATATGTTATAAATAATATTTACAAAATTATAAAAATTTAAAATTGTGAAAAATATAATGAATAAACAAAATGAATGTTTTATTCAAGTAAACTCTATAATAGGGGTCTAAAACATAACTTTTGCATCTTAACTCTAAATTAATTGAAACCACCTTCATTAAATAGCTAATAAAAAGGTTATATACAATTAAAGTTGATTTTGATAAATTTTGAGTTCATATGGAGGAGATACATGTTTGAGTTTGGATTTTTATTCTGAGTGTAGAGAATACAGTATGTCTTATTTTTATGTGGAATCAATTTTGTATTTTTCTTTGTATTTTTATCTACAACTCTAATGTACAGTATCTATTGATTTGATGTATAATTAATAAATAATAGTATAGGTCTCAAAAATGAATTATTGACCTATATAATTAGGGTTTTTAGCGTGTGTATTTTGTACAATTTGACTGCCCTATCCCGCCTACTTTATTCATTATCGACCAAGTCATCATAATGATCAAATCTCGAGGGCTAGGGTCATTCAGTGTCCTTGACACTTCATTCTTTTTCTTTTCTTTTATGTATTCTTTAATTTTGATTATAAATACATTATTTATACAATAATTTATACATTATTTTGTACAATTTATGAAGTATTTATTTTGACACGTTAGTGCTATATACATACATTTACTAGGGATTTATGGCCAAAATGAAAGAATAAATGTGATGAAATTGAGATTCATCGCCCCCTATACTTGCCTTTGCTAGTCCCTAGCAAACACTTGTGCATATAAGTGCAGAAAAGAGAATAAAAAAAGAAAATGAAAGAACTTGGACTGATTTAAGTTTCAAACTTATCTTCATAAAATCAAATCTTGGAGCTCAGTTGGACCTCTGGAAGTTAGGTTTGGTCAAAACCTTATTGGGAAGCAGATTTAAAACACAATAGCCTCTAAAACCCACAAGACTCTGCCCAAGTCTTCTCAAGAGCCAGGTCAAAACAAATCGATGTTATACGCAATCCCTTATGATTACGAGTCTACCTTGTATAATGTTAATGATATGTAGCTCCTCTAGACTGGAGTTGTAAAAGTCAGCCTTCTCCGACATGGTGACCCTAATTCCCCAATCCAACAGCTCTTTCCTCGAGAAGCAGGGTATTCCCTTGTAAGTTCAAGTGCAACTGGCTCAAGAAGAGGAGGTGGAGAAGAGAATGGATGGTAGTCAGTATAACTGCCTATCTTAGGATGATATACCAGTGTAGCCAAGTCATCTAGCTACAGGCTCACATGGATTTGACTTTGAAGCTCAAGCTTGCTTATTGACTATATACATACATATGTGCTCCGATGGGAATTGATTTTTCTTGGAATTTCCGCCCATCCATTGTTTTTGGAGTTTTTGAATATGCATTTTTTTGAATACTACATACAACAGCATTTACATAAGGACTTGTTCCTCTTGAGCCAGTAGACTATCCATCTTTTGAAGCATTATCGCAACCCACAACTTCTATCATTAGACCTCATGGCTACTGGATCGGGTTGGGGTACAATGGTCACAAATGTGTGACTTACGATGTTTCCATTGGCATGTGTCTCATGTTGGAAAATCCAGCTCTCTACCACTTCAACTGAGGTGAGCAAAGTGTAAGGTGCAGATGTGCAAATTAGGTCACTGTCGACAAGAGTCATGTGTGTGTTCCAAAATATTCTACTTAGGCAGTCAAAAAGAACTAAGTATTGTGGTCTCAAAGAATTAAGTCTAGCATACCTGTAGTGCCTTAATTCTATTTTCCTTAAGGTTCTTGTGATTAAGTGGTTTAAGGTACAACTAAGATCCAATCTTCAGATTTTATTTAGACTAGTTCAATTATCAACAACAATCCAAAAAATGCAAATGCTATGGACAATGCAAGAAAAATATTTTTATGATGCAATTTTCTGGTTTTGAACCTTTTATAGGTTTTTGTAAAAAATGTTAATTTTTATGCAGGTTTTTGAAAAGATTTTTGCAAATATTTTTAGAATTTTTTAATTTTGCAAAATTTTAGGGATTTTTCAAAGACAGAGGAGTTTTGGTAATTAATTATGTGTAGATATTTATACGGGATTGCATATTGTTATTTACAAGAATTAAGGATTTAGGAATTTATAGGTTTATATATACAAGGCTTGTAAAGGATATTTATTTGCTTAAATCATGTACATAGTTTTAAAAATAATTTGAAAATATTTTCACAAGCATTTTGAAAACTTTATTTTGCAAACTAATTTGACAAGTAATTTTTGCAAACATTTAAAAATTTTGAAACTCGTTTTGCAAAGATTTTTCAAACAGTATATATAGATTTTTCAAAATATCTTTGCAACCATTTTCCAAATCATTTGCAAATAGATTTTCAATCATTTTATTCAAACAAATAAAAGAAGTTTTTACAAACAACATATTTTTACAAGGGTTGAAAATATTTTACAAAATATTTTCCAAATAGTTTTCAAAAGATTTTTTGAAGAGACTTTCCAACTATTTTTTCAAACATTTTGCAAAACATTTTAACCCAGTTTATCAATCATTATATGTAAAGAATTGGATGTGTTTAATTTTTATTAATTAGCCATATTATTAAAATACGCAAGTACTGGTTATGTCTAAAATATATACAAGGTATATATGACCCCCCTATAATTAGCTTGAGCTATGTCCTCGTAGATCGAAGAGAAAAGGAAGACATAACTCGTACTAAAGTATAGGTGAATCTATACTACAACAACTAAATAAAGAATGAGACGTCGACTGACCCCCTGTACTTAGGATCAATTAATCCTAAGTATAACAGACTGTACACAAAGAAGGGTGGGTCGAGGGTAGGAATAAATAAATAAATCAACATCTCCGTATGTCTCGCCCCATACTTAGGGTAAAATATCCCTAAATATAGAAAGAATGTCAAATTTTGAGGAGACAGACGAGGGGATTAAAGAATGAACATCCGTATACACTCATCCCCTCATACTTAGGATGGAGCTTATCCTAAGTATATCAATGATGAATGGGATGAGTGAAGCTTTCAGAAGAATGAAAGAATTAAAAATAGAAAAAAGAAAAGAAGAAAATGGTCAACTACTCAAAAATATTTTTGATGGCTTTGTTTGAATCTATAGATGTTGTGGCTGGAAGTTCTGCATCATAGGCCACCTGAATAGAGTCAACCACCGACATGATAGTATCATGTTTGAGGTAAGGTTTCAGAAGCTGCCCGTAGAAGACGAAATGTTATGCGTCAGCCAGCAATCCAGATATGACTATACTTCCATTGTCACACACATGTTTCACTACAAGCGACTATGTTCATTTGCTCTTCAACTTCTCTGGGAAGTTTTAACTTTGCATCAAACAACCAGACATTCTGACTCGACTCAAAGGTCTTGCGATGGATGCACTTGTCGTGCCACTTCTTGACCTTATCATTGTACATAAGACTGTTGTCGTATGCATAGTCACAAAATTCGAGAAGTTAGTTCAGATCTAGCTTCCTATTCTTTGATGATTTCTTCAGATCCAAATTGTAGATATTGATTGCCGACAAAGATTTGTGAATCAGTTCGACGGACAAATAACATGGCTTGTTGTAAACCAGGCAGTAGGGAGACATTCCCAGAGGTGACTTGTATGCAGTCCAATAGGACTAGAAAATGATGTCAAGTAGTTGAGACATGTTCTTTCTGTTTGGACATACAAGTTTCTGGAGAATAATCTTGATTTCCCTATTTGAACATTTTGCCAATCCATTAGACTGTGGGTGGTATGGAGAGGCTACTTGATGTTCTATGCAATATTCCTGAGTTAGCTTCTTCACCTCTATGTTGATAAAATGACCATCCCCATATGATATAAGATTTTTGGAGATCATGAACCGTGCAATAATGTTTTCCTTCATAAATTGGCAGACAGTGTGAATGTCGACGGCTCGGGTAGGGATAGTCTCCACCCAACAACTCATGTAGTCGACGATAAGCATAATATATTCATAGCCTTGATTGTTAGGAAATGGGCTCATAAAATCAATGCCCCATGCAACAAACACATCTGAAATCTGAATATATTTAAGGGGCATTATGTCTCTCATTCTGATGGTGCCGCCCATCTTTTGACAGTCAGTGCAATGCTTCACAAAATCCTCTGCATCTTTGAATAATGTTGGCCACCAGAGGCCACATTGAACTGCCTTTGTTGTCATACGTCTTCCAGAGTGGTGTCCTCCTGATTCTCGGGCGTGACAATGCTCGGGGATACTGTGAAGTTCCTCCTAAGGAATGCATCTCCTCCAGATACAATCTACCCCCTCACAAAAGAGATATGGATCCTCCCATTGATAGAAATGAATATCCGACAAGAACTTGTCCATCTTTAGCTTTGGTCAATCATGTGGAGTTCTCTTGGACACAAGATAATTCGCATATCATCGAACCAATGGAGCGAGGTGACTGACAAGATTGCCTCATTTGGGAAGGTTTCATTGATCAGTATTAGGCTCTGCTCAAGAGTATTCGATTCTGGTAGTCTGGACAAATGTCTCGCTACCACAATTTTAACTCCAGGTTTATCATGGATTTCGAGGCTAAATTCCTGGAGCATAAGGATCCATCTGATCACCCTTGGCTTGACATCCTTCTTGGCCTGCAAGTACCCGATGGCGGAATGGTCTGTGTAAACAATAACTTTGGATCTAAGAAGATGAGATCTGAACTTCTCCGGGGTGAAGACAACCGTGAGCGGCTCTTTCTCAGTAATTGTGTAGTTCTTTGCTTCACAAGAGTTCTGCTACCATAGTGAACTGCATATGGAAGATTGTCTCTCCTCTATCCCAGAACCGCTCTAATGACATAATCTGAAGCATATGTCATGATCTCAAATGGTAGATACCAATTTGATGGTTGCAGAACATGGTATGAGTGATCGGATCTTTTAATTGATTAAAGGCTTGGAGGACTCTGGCATCAACAATAAAATAAGCCTCCTTGCTTAGAAGCTCAGTTAACAACCGGGTAATGTTGCTGAAATCTTTTATGAATCTTCTGTAGAAGCCCACATGCCTAAGGAATGATCAGACTTGCTTCAAATTAGTTGGTGGCTCGAGCTTAGAGATCTTTTCCACCTTCACAGGATCAACCTCCATGTCACGCTTCGAGATGACATGGCCTAGCACAATCCCCTCGGCTACCATAAAATGGCTCTTCTCCAATGAGAGCACCAAGTTGACTTCACAACATCTTTTCAGGACCCGGTCTAAATAAGATAGACACCGATCATAATTGTCATCATAGGCTGATAAATCGTCCATAAATACCTCTAGAAAATTACCAACCATCTATGTGAACACTGCCAACATGCACCTCTGAAAGGTCACAAAAGCGTTGCATAACCCAAACAGGTGAACGCAGTATTTTCTTGGTCTTCTAGGGCAATAACAACCTGATTGTACCCGGAGTATTCATCCATACTCCTTCTCTACCAATCTCTCAACGATATGGTCAATGAGGAAAGAGGGAAATTATATTTCTTGGTCGCTAAGTTCAAGTGTTTATTATCAACACAAATGCGCCATGATGTAGGAAGTATGGTTACGATCTCCTCTTCTTTGTCATTCTTCACTATGGTGATCCTCGACTTTTTTGGCACGACATGCAAGGGACTCACCCACTTTGAATTGGAGATGGGGTAAATGAAGACTGCATCACACCATTTTGTGATCTCATTCATAACAACCTCCTAGAGATTTGGATTTAGTATTCACTGAAATTGCATGACGACTTGCTATCTTCTTTCAGGTAAATGTGATGGGAGCACAATGAAGGATTAATCCCTCAGAGATCAGAAATTTTCCCTCCAATCGCCTTATAGTTTCTTTCTAGAACCTCAAGCAGATGAGATTCTTGTTCTTGAGTCAATTGTGAATTGATGATCACGGGAAACATGTTCAATTCACTAGCAAGGAAGGAGCACTTCATGTTTGCTGGAAGCATAGTCGGAGGCATCACACATGATTTCGGGACCAATGCTTGAGCTTTGGTGGAGTTTGATTTTTTCTGGGGTAACCTCTGTAATTGTGCACAACATAGGTGGGGTCAGCTCTTCCCACTGTATATTGTTCACATTTGACTCTGTACGCTCTGAATCTATAGATGCACAAAAATTTTCAATGATGGAATCTTGTTCTATGGAGTCTGAAATGATTCTTTCTACCTCTGCTAAGGACAGGTGGCCACCAATCAGTTCTTCGGGCAGATCGACATGATTCTCATCCTCTAAGACAATGGGGAATTCGATTGTGCTATACACTCCTTCCTCCATAGAGAGGAATTTGTGGGTCTCGATGTCATCCATGAAAAGATTTATGTCTCAGATCTTTGTAAGAAATCATTGCCCTCTGTCTGCTTTGTCGGCACACTCCCATCTGTTGTAGATTCTGAAGCATTCGGTACTTGAACCGTCTGAATGGGTACCTTGTCATTGTTCAAGTGAAAGGTAATATGTTTGTCGTTGTAATCCAACACTACTTCGATTGTTCGAAGGAACGACTGTCCAAGTATAATAGGGATGTGAAGAAGAGGAGCTGAGGTGTCCATGTCGAGAACAATAAAGTTCACAGGGAATTGCATTCCCTAGATGGTGACGATGACATCCTCCAAAATTCTTCGGGGCTGCTTGATTTAAGTATGCGTAAACGGTAGAATCATCCTTGTTGACATGAGTGGTCCCAACCCAAATTCCTTCAGTAGTGAAGTAGGCATCAGATTTATTGGTGATCCACTATAAAAAAGAGTTCGGTCGAACTCTTGATCAAATGTCATACAACGAAGGAGAGGCACTCCCATGTTTTTCTTCTTGCACGTGAGATTGTTGATCGCATTTACTGTCACCGTCATCAGGATATGCTTCACATTTCTTTGTCTGCCACGTCGTGACTGTCTCTTTGAAGTACATGTCTCTTTATGTCCTTTCTTTATGTTTGGCATGTACTTAATGGCCTATAGAAAGGGCATCTCAAGAACAAGAATTTTAATAACTTGAACAACATCAGGATCAGACAAAATTGCTTTCAAAATTTCATTTTTTTGGATTTTTTCAAAGCGTCTAGAAAAGGAATATGTATAGAATTAAATGCAAAAATATTATTTTTATTTACAGAACCAAAATCTATGCCCACTTCGAGCTGAATATATGGATGACAAAAAGTAGACTCTTCATCCCTCTGAAGTGGTGGACATCCCAAAATAGCAGGCGAGGCTCCTTCGGGTGGCTTTGGGTCGACTGCAAGTGCTGGCTTCTCCGTCGATGGTTGGCTGATGCTCTGGCTGTTGCTACCCTCTTTTTTGTTGCTTTTGGCATTTTTCATTTTTTTGGAATTTTTTGGTCCTTCTCCTTCTTCTTCCTCCTCACTTGACCCTGTTGCCGGTCCAACTGATGCAGAAGAGGATGATTACTCTCATGTGAAAGCTTTGTTTTTGCCCTTCATTGTTGCAGATGGATGCAACGTCCAATCGCTACTGAGAGTAACAACATTAGATAATAAAGTATCATGCACATCTGACTCTGTAGGGTTGGACGGGATATCACATATTACTTTCTCTCTCTTGCGAGAATTCTTGGGGTTGCCTCCACCTATGCCAAAATTAGGGTCTTGGCAGCGGTGAGGTCATCGATCTTCTACCTCATTTCTGTTAGGCTTTTTACAAGCTGAGCTAAGTAGTCGAGGAAGGGTTCACATGAGGTGCCTGTGATGGTTCAGAGGGCTGGCCACGTTGAGACTGCGAGTGGTGTTGAGGCTGTTGATACGACTGCTGTGAAAGATACTAAGAAGGAGATTGATATTGTTGATGGCAAAGAGGAGGGTGTTGATATGGTACAATCGCATACTATTGGTTCTACTGGTACTACCGGTACTATTAAATATGTAACATATTTCATGTTTTAAGTTTTTTTTAATAAATCATTTTTTGTATTTTAATTTCATTATTCTTTCATTTATATATCTGTTTTGTCGTTTAGTGCCTAGGTGGCATTGACGTGGACCAATCGTCGATCTTTGACTATTAACCTCGGGTCAACAACGCCTCTCCCCTATGTTGTCTGTCAGACCTGGTCTGGAAACCGAGTTCTCCCATTTTTTAAGTGAGCTACATTTCCCATTTGGGCCTGATTTATTTTTGAAAGTTGAAGATCGGATCATCCGCTATCACGCGAATCGCTTTGCTACGATTTTTGTCGAACGATTTGGCCGAAACCCTAGCCTCTTTTTCCATTTTTTGTCATCTATAAATAAGTTCCCTCCTCCTTCTTTGATCCATTGATCGACCACTACCTCTCTAACCCCCTTGAGCCCCTAAGGTGCTTCGCCTTGGTGACAGGAAGGCCAGACGTCTGCTCTTGGGTGAAGACAAAGGAGGAGGAGGTGCATCCAACCTTCTCCAGAACCATCTCCGATGAAGCATTACTCCCAGGTCTTCTCTCTGGTGAGCTTCTCTTTTTACTGCTTTTCATTCGTTAGCATAACAGTAGTGTAGATTTACTTCCAATCGCTTTCTTATTGTTCAAATCCATAAAAAATCCTCCCAAAAAAGCACCTCACTAGAGCTTGGAGCTCCATCACCTGTTCTTGATCATACACACCTCCCCCACCTTTTGTTCCACCTTCATCAGTTTCCTCATCACTTTTCTGTTTCCCAGACCACCTTAGCCACCTCGATCTTGCAAAGATCGGGTCTGTCTGGTCTCCCTCCTCAGACCTCGTCGGAGACCGTCCGCTCGCTCCATTCACTGCACTTCCCTGAGTCTTTTTAAGCCTAGAAGCTCCGCTTCCAATCCCTTGTGTTGACCATGCATGATAAAGCTCGAACAGACCCCATCTAAGGGGTTTCGAGCAATGAAGAAGGAGTTCTAGGTTTGCATGTTTTCCTCGACCTCTAGGGCCTATTCAGTGGGTCCCGGACCTCATCTCGACCATCAGCATGTTTGGCATTGGCCCAGAAAACTTTCTAGCCCATCAGCACATCGGAAGATGGTCAGAGGAGCTCTAGAGCTCAAATAAAAACTCGACGGCGGAGTGTTCTCTTCATTGGATTGTCCGTCAGCTCTATTTGTCATCCGATGAAGAACCCCGGCCTAGATTGAGCATCTATCGTCCGATCAAGCTCATCATCCATCGTACGATCCATCTTGGGATCTAATCTAAGCCGACAATCGGTAAAGCAATATCAACCATTGAATGTGCACCACGTGTTTAAGTGAGTGGATCCTAGCCTTTCCCCAACGCACAAAGTAAGTGTATTTTGCATATTTTCCCTCCTCTTTTTGGTTATTTACTATTCAGTTCTACAATTTTTTATCCTCGTTTAAAAACTTGCAGATATTTTGCATATTAAATCATAAAGGTTTATGTTATTTGCATTTGGATCCAAGCCACGTCACCGCATGTGTCGTCCCACATGAGGGTTTTTAGGAGAAAATTACATAGTTTGTCCTATGGATTTGTTGGACTTGCTTAGAAATATTGAAAATATTTTTGACAATTGCAATTTGGTCCCTACCAGATTAATTTGAAATTACATTTTATTGGGATAATTGCATAGCTAGTCCTGGAGTTTACTTTATATGCATAAATGCCCCTATCATGTGCTTTTATATTATGAATTTAATTAGAGAATTTGTGTAAAGGCCCTTGGACTTTGATATTTTATTAAAATTGCATGCATTAAGTTTTTGAAATTGTATAATAGTCCCAATGCTTTGTAATTAATTGTGTATTTTGTTTTAGATTGTATTAATTAGCTAATCAACTCCAAAAATCTTAGGAAATTTATTTTGAATACATTATATTCTATTGCATTACACATATTTTTATTAAGGTATTTAACACTATTTTTCTAATTAAAAATTGCAAAAATATATCTGGATCTTAGGGGGCATCACAGTCTAGGATTAAGATGTAAGATTTTACGGGTGGGGGAAGAGCACAATATGGTACATTCATGGATTTTTCACTCCTCTCCAAATAGTTTTGTTCACATAAGTGAACTCTTTTACACCTTCCTTCAATGTCGACTTTATGAAGGTTGTCGTTATGCATGTCCATATCTTATAATCTATGGACTACATGTAGATCTCCATGCGATTTGTGCCCAATATGCATAGTGGTTGCTATCAAAATAGTGTGGCTTCATAATGGAGTGGGCAGACGGGCTTGAGTTAGTGGATATGCTTTCTTGTGCCATCCGGGATCTATAAGAAGCTTGTTACACATGTAAAGCTTTAACATGTTCTGATACCAAATGAGAGTTCAGCATAAGAGGTGGGTAAAATTGTGCAATATGCAAAACCCCAATAACACTATACAATAAAATACTTAAAAAGCACACAGATAAAAGTTGAGAAATTAAAACCACAAAGTACACAATGATTTTTATGCAAAAACCCAATCGAGTGAAAACAGTGATCCGGAACCATGTTATAGGATTTCCCCCTCGCTTTCTTGGCGATGATTCTCTATATCATCACCTTTATTCTTTCATTTTCACCTTTAAACCCTAGCTAAATACATGTATATAGCATTAAATTGTATAAAATTTCGTTCATTATTTGTGTTGTAAATATTGTATAAAATGTTGCATTTAAAGCCAAAATTAAATAATAAAGGAAAGAAAAGGAAAAAAAGAATGAAATACCATAGGTATTGAATGACCCTAAACCCTGAGACCTGTGCATCATGATGACTAGGTCAATAAGGAATAAAATAGCGGGAGCTAAGGGAAAAAATAACACAAAACCCTAATTCTTATTCCCTAATAAATCCATTTTGGAGCCTATTTTATTCTTTATTATTTATACCTCAAATTAATAAACTTTGAACATGACTTGTGGATAAAAATACAAATTTTATTTCACTTAAAATAATGCACAGTATGCCCTAAATACTCAAAATAAAAGGCCATAAGGAAAACATTCCAGACATGTATCTCCTCCGTATGAACTCAAAATTCACCAAACTCATCTTTATTGTTCTTAAAATTAATTTATCGATTTAATGAAGGTGGTTTCATTCGATTTGGAGTTAAAATGCAAAAGTTATGTTTGAAGGATATGGGAAGATCCTTAAGCGCATCACAGAAGTGTGAGGATCGCATTGTATGCGATCGGGAGCGACTAGTCACACTAGTCGCTCGAAGCAGCGGAATTTAAAAATTTTCTAATCGATGAAACCACATGATCTAAGAATACTTCTCATATCGTTTCATCTAAACCACAATTAGGTAAAGTTACCTCTTGAAACATGGTTGTGATCGAGTCTCTAAACGAAGAGACCTCCTGTCTCAAGTCCGATCCAACGGAGGAGACGCTTGCGAGCACGTTGATGAGATGCGTGCTCCTCGCAGTCCATGTTGATGATCCAAGCGATGAATCTCCTGATCTCGTCACACGAGATCCAACGTCTTCTTCACGAGCGAGGCACACCGAAGGAGACGGAGATCCACGAGCAAATACTTAAGCATCATAACGACGAAGATGTGCGGCAATGGCGACTCTCTCAATGGCTCCATGGTGGACGGCCACAATGAGAGAGAAATAGACATGACGTGTAAAGAGAGAGAGAGGGAGAGAGATTACGTCATTAGTCCGATCCTTTGTAGGAACTACCCGTACTAACGAACTTGCAAAATGGATCCGTTTATCATAAAGTTCATTGTTACATGGAGAGCAAGGAGTGCCTCTTCTTAGATAAGGTTTTGGGAGTCCATGGATCTCAATCCATGGATAACATAAAATCAATGGATGAAATTGATTTGTGTTTCCTTCAATGGTCATGATCTTGTTGTGAAAACAAAATAATAAATAATTTAAATTAAATTAAATATACATCGAATTATCACCAATATAATTTAATTTAATTTAATCAATTTAGATAAGAGGACAAAGAGAGAGAGAGAGAGATAGTCAATTCCTAAAATAAAGGGGACGATCACCTTTGAATAATTCAAGGGTGGCCGTCCACCACCCATCAAGGTGGATCCTTTTTCTCTATTTTATGTGATATATAATATCTCATATAATCCTTTTAAATATTTACAACAACTTTTATTGCAAATGTATTCATAAAATTAATTCCAAATTAATTTGTGAATATTTCTATCATAACACTGAAAAATAGTGAATCAGATTCACAACCCAAAATAAAATGTAAATTATATTTTCAATTAACTATCCAATGAGTATCCAATTCACATCAATAATTAATCAATAAATATAATCACAATATGCTCTCTCTAATATCTTATAAATCATATTTATAATATATATGATTAATACATATAGTGATATCTGCATTATTCATATCCATGATAATTAAATCACATTTAATCATCTTTGATCTCTATTCTCAAGTGTCCAAATAATATGAATCACATTCACATTATTCACACCTTTGATAATTAAATCACATTTAATTATCTCAGATAACTCTCCTTATAATATGAATCAAATTCATATTATTTATAATTAAATAACATTTAATTATCCATTCTTCTCAATGCTCAGATACATATATCAACAATGAAATTATCATGAATGCTTTCAAGGATAATGCGCTTTCTCCACAGATACTTGGAGATAAGGACAGGACGATTGTATTGTTCCACACATAGTAACTTGAATATTGAGATCATATCTTAAATCCAGATCTTGCAGATCTCCCATAGATGTTTGATTAAATCAAAGTTGTAGATCTAATCTTTCCATTGTATCTGAATCACATTCAGATCAAGGTCCAACATTTGGACTAAGATCATATCACTACTCTATGAGAGGAGTCACTGAAATCCAGACATGTTTCATCACTCCCTCTGAATGGAAGCATCATGGTTATACAATCCTTTATGATCACATCACCCTCTGGTTTCCTAATACCTGTACATCCTGCATTCTGGAAGACACAGAATAAACCCAAAGTATTAGATCAATTTTACATTGTCTACTTCAGGGATTTATCATTAAGTTTCTCATTTGACTATTAGGAGTTGGTATCAATCATATACTTTCCAAAAGCATATATCATGCCCAAGTATTGATCATATACTTTCCAAAAGTATATATCAAACTACAGATTCAGTCAAGCTTCTAAAGTGAGACGATCGTGTACGAAATTTGATTCTTCCCAATATCTCAGGAGTGAGCTCATGTCTTCCGGTTCAGTAAATGAACCTGTATGATCCCTTTAAAGATTGTATTACTAATATGCCCTTGCATGCACACTAGCACACCGGTGTATAGACCTTGGTTAGATCATCAACCTATTGGTCTGCCAAATGTACATACTCAGACATATAGTAGCACATCTGTATCCAGTCAGAGGATGTGTGCCTATATCATAACAGCATATGGCATAGGTCTTTGGTTATCTCGATCTCGTTAAGTCAACTCTTTGACCTAACTTAACTAACACCTCCGAATCTCTATTTCTATGCAGAGGACATGCATCAAGAGGTCAGTTAGATATCATCCTAAATGAGAAAGGATTGCCATCTCCTACTCAGGCTGGAGATCATCTCTTAACAATCATTTAACGGTGCTTGATGAGTCCTAAATCTAACTCCTTACATATTCATCCAAACACTAGCCTCTATGATTCAATAATTGAATCAACAGTTGTATGATCATTAAGATGGTCATTGTACATAACCCTAGTTGTGCTAAGGGGCCTATTGTGCAAATTAGTTATTCTTCATTTCAGATCAGGGAATGATATTTACAATAAAATTTATTGCATAATGGCTCGTCATGGGCTCGCATGTCCAACAATCTCCCACTACCCCAAAGAGCCACTGATGGCTAATCTTTAAACCCGCACTCATGTGATAATCATAGGCTATTTATGAAAATAGCTAGGTAAGTTGGTCGGTCACTCTGTTCCCAAGAGACTATGTCAAGTCCTTTTACGACACTTGCATATCTACCAGTAACAGTGCTCGCATCCAATGTGAATGTTGCATCTTATGCATCTAATACTCAATATTGTTTGTTATAGTGCCCTTGACACTACATCTCAATAATTATTATAACCAGTATTTTCATTATCCTTATCAGAATACCATTATTCCTGGAGATCTCTATCTCCTAAGGTATCTGCAGTTAAGACCTTTTAGATCTCCATATATAAAATCTTAAGTTCTTGAAGATAAGACTTTGATATCACTATCTCAAAAAATCATGTCATCTTTAAAAATAGTGTGATTACTGCAATCAAGTGTTTTATCTCCTTAGTACGATTAGCAATAGTTTACAACTCCCACTGCATTGCAGACATCTGGCTTTTGTACATATATAGCATACACCCAGCTTCTCGTAATTGATGCACAAGGGAAAGTAGTTTTAGCATTCACTTCCTCAACTCTTTGAGGTTCTATCCCTTCAGATATGTTAGTACCATATCTTAAGGAAAAGATACCTTTCTTGGAATTTTCCAGAAAATAGAATATGTCCAAGGTGTACCACTAATGTGATGGTCCCAATAATCTCTTCTCTTTACTTATCAACAACTTCAAAACTAATATCCAAGAGGTATCCTTGAGATTATATCTCAAGGCATGGAATAGTCACTCTATAAAACACTTATTATTATCCTTATATCATTCCAAATGATTAGGATATCATCTACATTTAGCATGATGGACACAATGGCACTCCCACTAAGCTTCACACGGTTCATCAAGATTCTATCTGAAATCATAACCTTTATAATTTCATCAGATCTGATGTTACAACTACAAGAAGCTTATTCGAGTCCATAGATGGAGCTTTTTAAGCTTGCACACCTTGCTTTCCTCAACTATGAAGTCCTGGGTCTACTTCATATGAATATCCTCATAGAGGTATTTATAGAGGAATGCAATCTTGACTCACATCTTGAATATGTCATAGTCAACTTGTGTAGCTATAGTTAGCAATATTCCGATTGGTTTAAACAAGGTCACTGAAGAGCAAGTCTCATTACAAGAAATGTCTTCTCTTTGGTGTGCAGCTCATGGCTACGAGCCGTGTTTTGGAGGTCTCTACCTTCTCATCAGATTCCCTCTTCCTCTTGAAGATCCATTTACACCTAACGGGTTTTACCCTTATAGGTGGATCCTTGAGGGTCCATATATAACACTTGTATATGAAGTCTACTTTAGACTTTATTGCTAACATCCATCTTTCCATGTCATGATCTTCAGAAGCTTCATCACATGAAGTCAGATCATTATTAGACTTAACTGATACATGGAAACCATCCTTAAACTCATTTGAAGAGGTATTAGTATTTTATCTTTAATTGTCCTTTTAGTTTCTAATTTCAAGAGCCTTATTATCTTCTCAAGATTAAATGAGTTCCTTCACTTCATTTTCATCTTGATTCTTAAGCGAGTCATCCTCTAAGAATCGTATCCTCAGAGGTGAAATCTTTTAAGAATCTCAAGGTCATAAAGTAGGTATCCAATACCATCCTTTACTTTCCTAATGAAGTGGCACTCTCTGGTGCATGATTCCAGCTTACTAGCATGGAACCTTATTAAGGATATATATATAGTGTAGTCTCTACTACATATATACCTTAAAAACTAAGAGGTAATTATGTTAATATTCGTCATTGATCAAATCATGTCACACATGATCTAATGTATCTCCCTATAACTCTATTAAGTTAAGGTGCATTAGGAGGATTGAGATAGGAATGATATTCATGTCTCTATAAGGTATTCTTTGAATCCATCTAATAGGTACTTGCTACCTTGACTAGATCAAATTCATTTCATCTTCCTTCAAACTTTGGTTCTAAACCAAATTGTGAAATCTTTGAACATTTCAAACTTTTCTAAAGTGAAGGGAAGAAATCCCATATCACAAATAATCATCGAATGATATCACATATCATTAATGTTCATTATGATATAGATGATGAGATCTAGAATACCTTAGCATCTAACACCATTCCCAAGGAAGGGTGCATTGGACATTTTTACTTTGAATACAGTATTCACAAGTATGTAAGATTTGAAATTCCAGACATTCTAAAGTTTCATCTCTTACTAGTCTATTGATCTCACCAACAGACATATGTCCAAGGCTTGATGTTAGATCATTATCAAATGATCTTCATCCTCCTATTGATATTTAAAGATTAATTTTCAGCATTAGAAAAGTTAATGAACCAATCATTAATTTTCTAATTTAGAAGAGTCCACTAGATGTTAGACTACTATCTAAAATATATCCATCATAACTCTTTATGATAGGTCTATTCCAGAATTCATGTTTATTTCCAATATTTGGAAATAAACAATGAGTGTATTCTAATATACATGTTATAGAGACATTCTCTAAGACTAAGGACTCTCCCACTGAAAATATGAAGTCTATCTATCCAATAGAGATTGTTGCAACCATTACATCAATATCCATGGATGACTATTAAACTTAAGATCAAGTTTTCTAGTCATCTAATACATATGCAACCAATTGCAAGTATTATTAGAAGAATGAGATACAATTATTAGACTTTGATCTCATCAAACAAGAAAGTCAATTTCAATGAGTATATGTAGATGGTAAGTATTCTGATGCACAATCCGGATCCTTCTCTAAGGATCCTAGATAGACTTGATAGTCATATTATCAACACATCAGCTTATTACAGTATTGGCATTTATGTAACTCTTTTGATGCCATATGGAAGTTAAAGAAGTACAGTCAACTCCTTGACTTTCCTTCTTGCTTGGGTCCGACCCATGCTTCCACTGCGCTCCTTTCATCTATAAATAATCATTGCTTAAGATAAAGGATCTCTTATGTTGAATTCAAAAGATTTCAATATAAGAGAATTTCAACATTTATTCATGCTTCGTTTAATTCATACAATATGAATATTATGAATTTTTGTGAATGACTTAAGTATAGACAGTAGAATGATGACACTCATCATATCTACATACATCTTAACCCCTAAGGACTTTGGTTCAGGTGGGTACTCAAACATTTTGATTACATCATCTCTTGTAGAATCATCATTCTGCATGATGCAGTGAACCATGTCATTCATGATTAAATGTCAAGAGCACATATGTATGCCAGAACTTCTTAGATTTTATAAGGATTGTTTGACAATTGTGATCATCATCGACATGCCACTTCCAAAGTACATTCGATGAGAGATCAAGACTACAGAGACGTACGAACCCTGCGTTGTTGTCCTATTATCTATTTAATTGTCATTCATCATTATTATGAAGAAACTTGCACATTGTAACCACAAACAATGTGTCCACTACAAAGCACAATATCTTGATCATGGATCTAATCCATGATATTTTACTGGTTATTATTGAGTATAGTACTGAGTGGATTTAATGAGGATTATCTGAAATAAGAAATTTGCATAAATATATATACATATTTTACTTTGATTTAAGAATTTTATATCAAAGTTGTCTTGTCTTGTCAACACTGAAAGTTCATTCCCTTAATCACTTGAGATACACTTACCATTATATCTCAAGCAAGATCTAGGATCTCCTTTCTTATCTTTGTCGCATCCCAATAATATGAGAACCTGTAACTCCGATAAAAAGAAGCGGGAACACATTCCGCCTTGCAAGTTCAACTTACATTCCCAATTCGGTCTTTAACACTGGGGTCCACCACCCCTAAAATGTTGTTGACTCGTCATTAATTGAACCAACCGTCAACAGGAATATAACTCACTATGTGCAATTCAATATCGCTCCAATAATATGAGGACCCGATATTGGGGTCACTACGCATACGTACCTACTCTTTCGAGAAGCAAAGAGTCCGATCCAGATGTGCTTGTATGCAAGAGTTGTCACTTCAGACAGGCGTCTCCTACATACAATCCCTGGAGATGGAACCCTTTGCCTTAACGGGAGATCATGGATGTCACTTATGTGATCCTCCACCTCATATTCAAATTTTTAATTAATCATTATGAATCAAATTCATTATGATTAATTCTTCCAAAGGAAATAACAACTCTATTCATAACAGATGTTTTAATTTTAATTATAATTTAATTAATCTAATCACATTAAATCAATGATCCAATTAATATCCAACAAACATTCTTTATTGTTACTTGAAATATTGTATTATCTCAAAAATACACATTATTTCGAATTTTAATAGTTAGAAAAATACATCATGATCTCTCAAGCATTATCCCTTCCCTACCCGTTGTCATGACCAGTATCGACGGCAGTGGGACAGACCACACATGGTGCAACCTGCTACTCTAACGCTCCCCAACTAGACACCATATCCGCTTCGGGAAAAGATAATACCAAGTGATCACTTTATACTTGAGATGATAATCAGTTTTTCAACCGAAGTTATACAATATAATAATAATAATCATCATTTTGAATAACATTATAAGAAGATTTGCTAAACAAATCTCCAATCCTATTCAAGCATCAATTTTTATTGGAAGGTTCATGTAACCAATTGCGATCAAGATCATATCTAAACAAATTTGGTTATGATCAATGCCATTCAAGGAAATAATTATCCTCTTTAAATATTTCACAAATATTCATCAATAATTATCTCAAAAAAGTAACAATTAATTTCACTTAATATAATTAAATGATAATCATAAGGTTCGTGATCAAGTATGCAATTTCCAGCAGTGACCTCTACTTACTAAAATTAGCATATCTCAATCAATTTAAATTCAAATTAAGCAAAGTAAGTTTTTATAGTTTGCTAATTTGATTTAAAACAGAACTCAAGTAATAATCACACATTTCTAGGCATTTCAAAATGATAACTAACTCTTTAATTACATCATGATTTGCCATCTCCGAAATAGTGGATATATGTTCGTTAAAATGATCATATCTTGAGCAATTAGATTCCAAATCACGCAAACTCAAATCCCACAGCTTCCTTAATTAATATAGAACACTATCCATGGTGTAAATTTGTGTTTAAAAATTTTAAAAAAGGGCCGAAAATATTCACAAAACAAGGCTACGAAAAAGAAATGCAATAAAATTTTCACAAACCCCAATGAGCCCAAGTTTTCCTAAATTTATGGATCGTATTCAAAACCTCCAACCTGTCTCTGATACCACTTGAAGGGTATGGAAAGATCCTTAAGCGCATCACGGAAGCGTGAGGATCGCATCGTATGCGATCGGGAGCGACTAGTCGCACTAGTTCCTCGAAGCAGGAGAATTTAAAATTTTTCTAATCGATGAAACCGCATGATCTAAGAACACTTCTCGGAACGTTTCTTCTAAAGCACAATTAGGTATTAAGGTTACCTCTTGAAGCGTGGTTGCAATTGAATCTCTAAACGAAAAGACCTCCTATCTCAAGTCCGATCCAACGGAGGAGACCCTTGCGAGCGAGTTGATGAGACACGTGCTCCTTGCAATCCATGTTGATGATCCAAGTAATGAATCTCCTGATCTCTCACAAGAGATCCGACATCTTCTTCACAAGCGAGGCACGCTGAAGGAGATGGAGATCCACGAGCAAATACTCTGGCAGCATACGATGATGCTGCGGCGATGGTGACTCTCTCAATGGCTCCATGGTGGACGACCACAATGAGAGAGAGAGAGACATGACGTGTAGAGAGGGGGGGAGAGCAATTCATTGTTACACTAAGAGCAAGGAGTGCCTCTTCTTATATATGGTTTTGGGAGTCCATGGATCTCTATCCATGGACAACACAAAATCAATGGATGAAATTGATTTGTGTTTCCTTCAATAGCCATGATCTTGTTGTGAAAACACAACAATAAATAATTTAAATTAAATTAAATATACATTGAATTATCATCAACAGAATTTAATTTAATTAAATCAATTTAGATAAGAGGATAGAGAGAGAGAGAGAGAGTTAACCCCCAAAATAGGGGGATGACCACTTTTGAACAGTTCAAGGGTGGTCGTCTACCACCCATTAAGGTGGCTCCTTCTTCTATATTTTATGTGAGATATAATATATCATATAATCCTTTTAAATATTTGCAACAACTTTTATTACAAATATATTCACAAAATTAATTCCAAATTAATTTGTGAATATTTCAATCATACCATTGAAAAATAATGAATCACATTCACAACCCAAAATAAAATGTAAATTATATTTTTAATTAACTATCCAATGTGAATCCAATTCACATCAATAATTAATCAGCAAATATAAATCACAATATGCTCTCTCTAATATATTATAAATAACATTTATAATATATATAATTAATATGGATAGTGTTATCCACGTTATGCATATCCATGATAATTAAATCACATTTAATCATCTTGGATCTCTATTCTCATGTGCCCAAATAATATGAATCACATTCACATTATTTACATCATTAATAATTAAATCACATTTAATTATTTCAGATAACTCTCTAAATCAAATTCATATTATTCCAGTTAATTAAATTACATTTAAGTATCCATTTTTTTCAATGCTCGGATACATATATCAACAATGAAATTATCCTGAACTCTTTCCAGGATAATGTGCTTTCTCCGCGGATACTTGGATATAAGGATAGGGCTATTGTATTGTTCCACGTATAGTGACTTGGATATTGAGATCACGTCTCAAAACCAGATCTTGTAGACCTCCCATAGATGTTTGATTAAATCAAAGTCGTAGATCTAATCTTCCCATTATATTTGAATCACATTCAGATCAAGGTCCAATATTTGGACTAAGATCAGATCACTTCTCTATGAGAGGAATCACTAAAATCCATACTTGTTTCATCACTCCTTGGAAAGGAAGTGTCATGGTTATACAATCGTTTATGATCACATCATCCTCGGGTATTCCTAATACCTGTACATCCTGCATACTGAAAGACCCAGAATAAACCATGAATTTTAGATTCAATTTTACATTGTCTACTCAGGTATTTATCATTAAGTTTCTCATTTGACTATTAGTAGTTGGTATCGATCATATACTTTCCAAAAGCATATATCATACCCAGGTGTTGATCATATACTTTCCAAAAGTATATATCAAACCTACAAATTCAGTCAAGCTTCTAAAGCGAGATGATTGTGCACAGAATGTAATTCTTCCCAATATCTCATGAGTGAGCTCATGTCTTCCTGATCATTAAATGAACCTGTATGATCCCTTTGAGAGATTGTATTACTCATATGCCCTTGCATGCACACTAGCATGCTGGTGTATAGACCTTGGTTAGGTCATCAACTTATTGGTCTGCCAAATGTGCATACTTAGACATATAGTAACACATCTGTCTCCAGTTAGAGGATGTGTGCCTTTATCGTGACAACATACGACATAAGTCTTTGGTTATCTCGATCTCGTTAAGTCAACTCTTTGACCTAACTTAACTAACACCTCCGAACCTCTATTCCTATGCAGAGGACATGCATCAAGAGGTCGGTTAGATATCTGCCTAAATGAGAAAGGATTGCCATCTCCTACTCAGGCCGGATCAACTCTTAATAATCATTTGACAGTGCTTGATGAGTCCTCAATCTAACTCCTTAGATATTCATCCAAACACCAACATCTATGATTCAATAATTGAATCAACAATTGTATGATCATTAAGATGGCCATGGTACATAACCCTAGTTGTACTAAGGGACCTCTTATGCAAATTAGTTATTCTTCATATCAGATCATGGAATGATATTTGCAATAACATTTAGTATGTAATGTCTCGTCATGGGCTCGCATGTCCAACAAGGTTTTGGGTCCTTATTGTGCAATTTAATTGAATAAAATATTCAATTTATTTATCCTTTATATTTTTCATAATATTATATTTTTTAAAATTTTACAAATATTATTTATAGTAAATATATGTAATATTAAAATAAATCCATTTAAAATACAAATAAATAAATAAATGCATTAAATTACATAGATAAATGTACATGTAATATACTTGTATATTATGTATACATATTTATTTAAGTGTACATATAACTCCAAAAATACAATAAGAATGTATTTATGTGTATTTAAATAATTTATAAATAAATAAATTATGTATATAAAATAATAAATCTAAAATATAAAATAAAGTTAAAGTACCTATAATATAAGTAAATATACATATATTAATACTTGTAAAAAATAATATTATAAAGTTGCTCAAAAAAATAAATAAAATATGTATTTAAATACTACATAAAATAATAAATAATTTCCATGTTTAGAGTTTTATTTAAACAAATCGTTTATTATTTTATTTCAATTTATTTATCTTTTCTTTTCTATTTCAACTTTTAGCGACCTGTGTGGCCCAATGGGGGGTCGGCCTTCGTTAACCTGATGGTCAACTGCCCCCCTTGCACCCTAGGTCTGTCAAACTTCGCTGACTTTCTTGATTCCTTATATTTCCCCTTCTCATCTTTCATTGTTTCGGCATGATTCCTTCTTCATTTTTATTCCTTGATTATTGATCTTCCATGCCGACATGACTCCTCATTTGATGGATCGAAGCTACAAGTCGTGGCCCTGGTCAAAATCCCTTATGTACATATACCCTTTTCCTCTTCCATTTGAATTTGATCATGATTTACCCCTCTAAATCACATGATTCCTCATATTGTGGTTTGCTGGTGACAACAACAAGCGTCTCGGCCATTCGGGCATGGATAAAGAGAAGTCGAAGATCCGAGCTCGTCGGCCAAGCTTGCCTGAGCTCTGCCCAACTCCCTCTTCCTTGAGGTAGAGCCACAGCTTTTGGTTTCTTTGTATTTCTGGGGTTAATTATAGTCTATTTGTGCATTAGGTTTTAGTTGTTTTCTCTTTTATATCGTTAAATCGCTCAATCGAAGTTCGTCGGAGTTAATGCTCATGCCATTGTTTCACCATGATTTGATCAACCTCAGCCGCATATATCGCTCCTATTTTGCTCACCATCGCTTCCTCTATGCCATGCACCATTCCATTCACCCAGATCCTCTCTGGATCAGGAGATCAGGTCTCCTTATGTCGTCGTCCGTAGGAGACCTCCACCTGACTCCATTTCACCCCATTTCACCCAAAGCAGTCCCCCCAGGAGCCCCCTTTTGTGTACTTGAGCTTCACGTGCAGGTTTTGGATGTCTAAAGCCTTAGTCAAGGAAATTTTGTCCAAGAACAAAGTAACCCAAGTGCTCGAGTTCGCCAGCCATCTAGGACCTCATCATTGGGTCCCGAACTCTTCTAGCACCTCCAGCAGCTTTGGGGAGCCTCCAGGTCCATTTTGTGGCCCTTGGGATGTTCCCAGGTGTTCGGAGTTGCCCGACATTGCGGATTCAAGCTCGTCCTATGTTGTGTTCTTCCATGTTCTTCCAGGGAGGTTCACAACCATTGGATCGAGGTCCATCTTCAGGAGTCACAACTTCCATCGGATCGTGCCGCACTCCACCGTAAGATCTCCAATGGTGATCTAATCTCTGTTATTCTCTTGTGAACCGTCATCCACCGTTGGGAGTGCGCCGCATGTATAAGTGAAGTGATCTGAGCTGTCGTCCTACGTGCCTTTGGGAGTAATTTTGCAATATATTCCCATGGTTTTCTTTTTTTATATTTAGTCCAAAAACTTTCATATGTGAAGCCGCCTCGTCTACCCTTGTTAATTCAATCAAATTAACGATCGAATTAAAAGTTAAATTCGTTGTAGTCAGGTAATCGAGACTTCGTCAAAAACCACTTCAATTAATATTCAATTAAATACGAGCAACAGATTTTTATTTTACTTGGGCAAGCCCAAGGTCGAACTCAGGGAGGCAGTTGTCTCCTCAAGTAAATTTTTAGTTAATTTTAGAGATCATATTTTCAGAAGAATATTTTTGGTCCTTTTTTAGCAATTTTTATGTAAGAAAGGAAAAACAATGCAGTTTCAACCCAATTTTACAAGTTAATCCAGAAAGATGATCAATTAAAGTCCAAAAATTATGAAAATTGGCTAGAACATGGAATGCTATGAACCTATGTGTCTACAATTTTTTGGAATTTTTAGACACTGTATGAATTTAATATGAATAAAACATGAATGCAGGGGAATTTTCACAAAATCAATTTTAATAAATACCAAGACACATTATTTCTAGATATAAAAAGTATTCTAGATGGATCTAAGTATGATGAATCCAGAAAAATTAATAAACCTAAAATTCTATGTGAATGGACCTATTAAAAATCAATTAAGAAAATCACGGTTGAATTTATTCAGGCCTCGTGATGCATGCAAATGCAAAGATTTTTGGGCACGATGTAAGGTACTTTATCATAAGTCTAATGTGATTTTACGGTGATTTTTGGAGCAACAAGGAATTTAATATAAATTAAAAGGTACACATTGGGCAAAATATAGAAAATTTCACCAATTTAATATTATTAAATTTCAAATGACTCACAAAAATTAGACAAGTGTCACACAAGATAGAGGACAAGTTTAACTATAACATGCAATTTTTAGAATTGAAAAATGATGAAAAATGGACACCTGATTATGCGTGCAAAGACAGGGACCAAATTGTAAATACAGAAAATAAAAGTTACTAAAATAAAACGTGCTGACAGGGACTTAAATGCAATTACCTATAATGCAGAGGGGATGGATGCAAAATACCCACAAAGACACGCGCTCCTCGTGTGACGCGCTTGGTAGGGACCAATATATAATTTCTGAAAGTTGCAGGGGCCTCTGTGTAATTTAACCAGCCCTCACATGAGAAACATGTGCGGGGCTAGGCTCGGACGGTGATCGAGGCTCGGGCGGAGGCTTGGGTGGCTCAGGAGGCTCGGATCAGCCTTGGGTCTGCTTCGGTTACTCCGAGCCTAGGTTCTGGGAAGAGGCTCAGAGTCTCCACGTGGCGAATGCTGGGCCGCTTGATCTGGAGCGATCCAACGGCTAAGGGAAATGGAAACGTGGCACAATGAGGACCCATCAGATCTGGATGATCCAACGGTGGCTGATGGCTGTTGGGATGAAGCGACGTGGCTGACTGAGATCCGTCGGATCACGACGGATCTAGCGACGGTCGATGCGGAAGACGTAGCGTGTTGCGAGACGTCAGATCCTCTCGTGATCGTAAGGTAGCTGGAGCTCGATGGCACGGGCGACGTGGCAGAGCAGTGGTCGTTGGATCCTCCTGATCCAACGATGGCGCGGCGTGGGCGATGTGTCAAGACGAGAACCTTCCGATTGAGAAGATCGTATGGCAGCTACGCTTCATGCTCCTTCGGTCTGCCGCCTCCTGCAGCGGACCTGACAGGGCTTCGGTGAAGGTGGTGTTGCTCTGCCGGCCTCCCTCTTGTTCAATGAAGCTCGCCGGCAGCTCTTGATATGCTCGGATTGGTCGTGGAGGTGTTCGGTAGCTACCGGAGGTCCTAGAAGTGGGAGGGAAGATCCTCAGGCCGGAGATGTCGAAGCTCGAGTGATGCTCCGGCAATGTTCCGAACAGTGAAGAGGAGGCTCCTGCAAGGTTAGCTGATGCCAACAAATGGAAGCTCGTGCTCGTGGGAGTGTGTGCATGTGCAGTGTGAGGCCTGGACCAGAGTGGAAGTGGGTCGGTGGTCCTCCTCCGTCATGCCGGCGGATCTATGGTCGAAGATGGAATTCGATGGGTCGCCAGGGCAAACGGAGAAATGCACGAAGATCGGAGCTTCAAGGCGAAGCTCGGTGGATAGTCGATGGAAGGTGAACTCGATCGGAGAGGGCAGAGAAATTGTGAGAAAATTGAGATGAACAGAGAAAGAAGATCGGAGGAGAATGAAGGAGTCTACCTAGGGTCAGAAGCTCGGAGAAGAGCTTCTTGGTCTTCGCTCAAGGGTCAGTAGCGTCCTGAGCTCGAGCAGCTCATTGGAAGAGCTGCTACACGGCGGAGGTGTGTCATGGATCTCGTCGGAGGTAGTCGACCGTCTTTGCTCGATGTCGTGCCCAATCGCTATCACCGATGAGGAGAGTAGAGCTCGAGGGTGCCTCCTGCTATGGCGGATTGAACGGTGGTGATCTGGTCCTTGAGACGATGATCCAATGGCTATGAGCATGCCACATGGCGCTAGGAGAAGGCGGCGTTGGAGAACGGTCAAGATTTGATCTGGGCCTTGATCGGACGGTTGCGAGGTGAGGCGGTATGAAGGGCCCAGATCTAAAGGAGGTGAGGATGATCTGACAACCCAGAGGTGAGGCGCGTGGCGGGCGGATGAGTGGGTCGCGTGGCGCAATCAGAGGGCGCCACGTGGCCCAATCTGTATGGCTGGAAAAGAAAGTGAGATAAGGGGGAGAAGATGGCCGAATTTGGAAAAACTCAAAACATGAAAGTTGTAGATTTTGATGAGATCTACAAGTTTCATGTTAACAAAAATGGAAATGAGGTCAAATAGCATACCAAAATACAAGGATACAAATATACATACATATAGTGTACAAAGAGGTCCCAAAACCCAAGTTTTGCATATGAGCTCCGATTTAAATGAAATTCATCTCATTTTGAAGGTCTCTGAATGTGTATTAATTTAAAAGTGAGTAGACCTAGATTGAGGTTATATGAGAGAGATATGTGCATTCTAAGGCTCCTAGTTTAAAACTTGGATTGGGGTTTTATTGGTCAATTTTACAAGTTAGTATTTTTTTTGATATTTTTCTTTAATTAGTGTTAATAATATATACACAATAGAGTTGGTTTTATTTGATTTGGAGTTAGTATAAAATATATACAAATAGGTGAAATATGATGAATATAAAGGTGAATATTTACAAGTGAATTGGGCTTCTCATTTGATGCAAATATGAATGCTAAAATACAGATATTTATTATGCATGCATGAATGCTAATTATGCAATATAAGTAGAAATATGCATATAATTACTCGGGAACAAAGCTCTATTTTCAACTTTTAGAGTGATGAATCACAGATTCATAAACCCCCTATACTTAAACCTTGCTCGTCCCCGAGCAACTAAAATGAATAGCAAAAGTGAAATGAAATTGAGTTCCATACCAAGGTCATGAACAAAAGTTGAAAATGGAGCTTGACTCGAGCTTTTGATTAATTGTGTAGAGGAACCTTATTGGGATCTGAATTTAAGACCTAGCAGACTTTAAGTTCCACAAGTCTTCTATTCAAGACGCCTCAACAGTCAGGTCAGAACAAATGCTCATACACAAATTTCTGATGACTATGATTCTTACTTATACTGTTAAGTGTAAATTAGCTCTCCGCGTCAGAAATGGATAAGAAACGGCCTCCTCTAACAAGGTAACTCTAATTCCCCAGTCTAGTAACTCTTTCCTCGAGGAGCGGGGTATTCCCTTCTAAGTTCAAGTGCGACCAGCTCAAGAGGATGGGGTGGAGAAAGAATGGACGGTAGCCAGTGTAGCTACCTATCTGGGGATGCATGACCAGTGTAGCCAAGTCATCCAGCTACAAACTTCTTGCTAATATATATACTCCGATAGGTATTTTATTTTCTATCTGGCATGTCTACTTTTTTTGGAGTTCTTGCTTTTTTTTCTTTTTCTTTTTCTTTTTTTTTGAACTATGTACAAGGTGCAGCATGTACATCGGGAGTTTTTCCACTTTAGCCAGTAGACTATCCCTCTTTTGAGGCATTATTGCAACCCACAGCGTCCCGTCTTTAGACGTCAACACCACCAGACTTGGTTAAGATGCACTACCCTCCCTAGAGGAGGACGGATGTTTCCACCTGTGTGCTACTCCAAGCTAAAGGATTCTACCTCCTCACCACCTCATCAATGAAGAGCTACGTGCATGGTGCTTGTCTAAGTTAGGTCACTGTCTATAAGAATCATGCGTGTGCATGAGATATTATACTTAGACTAATCGAGATGACATGTGAACATAGACTTGCAGACTCAAAGAATTAAGTCACTTGACCTGAGAAATCTTAATTCCAGTTCCTACAAGGTTCCTCTGAAATTAGGTGGATTAAGGTCAAATCAAGTCCTTCCGCAACATCTATTCATAACTCAGTTTAGAACCCACTAGCTTTTCACTTTGCATATGCAAAATATGCAGGTGAAGTACATATGGCATGCTATGTAGATGAATGAAATGCAAGACTCTTTTTCTTTCTTTCTTTTCAGATGCAGAGATGATGTGCAAGAGTAAATAAGAAGCCTTTTATTTTGATTTTTCCATTTTTTTTAAAAATTGATATACCTACTATGTTACAACAATTTACAAGAGTTTTATAAGTATTATACAAATTATACAAGTGTATATACAACATACAAGTATACATGTATTTTATAAAAAAAAATTCTCCATTTTTACTCATCCCCATAATTATTGCATAATATATACAAAAATACGTGAAAGTACGAGCTATAGGTAAAGTATATATATAATATATACACGCCCCTATACTTAGCGTGTGCTATGTCCTCAGAGAACAAAAAGCGAGGAAGAAGACATAGCTCGTGCTAAGCGTAGGAGAACTAAAAGAACAAAAATGTATAGAAGTCGTCATGCCCCCCTATACTTAGGCTATGGCAGCCTAAGTATAGAAGAAGATCAAGAATGGGGCGGACGAGGTCAAGAGGGGAAATGGAGGAGAATATATACAAGATTGGCATCAGTCCCCCCTATACTTAGGCTCAGGTCAGCCTAAGTATAGGACGGAAGTGGTATGAGGACCGATGTGATATGGAGGATGTACAATGAACGGACTCAGGTGACTCTCCCCCCATACTTAAGATCTGGTCATCCTAAGTATAGTCGTAGATGAAAATATATGAAGTTGGGGTGAGTGATTAGAGTCGCGGGAGGGAGGGGAAGAATGTACAAGAATGATGGGTATATACAAAGATTGCGGTCTGAATCTTTCTAGATGCTGCTGATGGCAAGAGTTCACTGCGGCAAGGTCTCATGTGCGGCTCTATGTGTATCTGTTGAATCTGTCTCGCGCATGAATATAATCTCCTCAACATGGACTAACTGTTCATTGGGTCCGACGAAGTGCTTCAATAGTTGTCCATTTACTAGGAATGTCTGTGCGTCATCTGTGAGATCTGAGATCTCAACACATCCACTATAATGCACAGCACGGACAATGAATGGGCTTGTCCACTTGGATTTCAGCTTGCCTTGAAAAACCTTCAGCCTTGCATTGAACAACCAAACCTTCTGTCCAGGAAGAAAGGTCTTTCGTCTGATATATCCATCATGCCAATGTTTTACTTTGTCCTTGTACACCAAACTATTGTCGTATGCCCGGTTTCTGACTTCCACAAGCTCATTCAGATCCATTTATCTTTGTTTCTGCCCTAGGTGTGTTCCAATTGACCATTTTGATTGCCCATTCTGATTTGTGCACTAACTCTGGGGGAAAATGGCACGACTTCCCAAATACCATCCTGAATGGGGAGTTTCCTAACGGTGTCTTGTAAGATGTCCTATAAGTCCATAGGACTTGATCCAAAATCTGAGACCAGTCCTTCCTGTCTGGGCGGACAAGCTTCTACAATATGGTTTTCACATCTCTATTCGACACCGCAGCCATGCCATTGGTCTGTGTGTGGTAAGGACTAGCGACACGGTGTTCGATGTCTTAATCCTTCAAGAGTTTCTTCATATCTCTATTCACAAAGTGGCTACCCCCATCTAATATCAACACTTTGGGGACTCCGAACCTAGAGATGATGTGATCTCTAATGAATTTACAGACAGTCCTGCTATCTGCGGCTCGGGTTGGGATAGCCTCCACCCACCTTGACAAATAGTCTACCGCCATAAGGATGTATTCGAATCCGTGGCTAACATGGAATGGGCCCATGAAGTTGACGCCCCATGCATCAAAGACATCATAGATGATGACATGCTGCATCGACATCTCATCCTTGGAACCAACAGTTCCTCCCATTCATTGGCATACTGGGCACGACTTCGTAAAGGTGATCGCATCACGAAACAGAGTCGCCCAGTATAAGCCACACTGAAGTGCCTTCCATGCAATCCTCTTCCCGGAGTGGTGTCCTCCTGCCTCCAGACTATGGCATAAAGAAAGGACACCCTGATATTCCTCCTGAGGAATACACCGTCTCCATACACAATCTGGTCCTTCAAAGAAAAGGATCGGATCCTCCCAGTGGTAATGTCTCGAATCCGACTTCAATTGGTCTATGTGGCTCTTGGGCCAATCTTCGGTAACTTTCTTGGAGACAAGATAGTTCACGATATTGGCGTACCATGGGAGTGAGTCGACAACAAAAATCAATTCATCAGGGAAGGAGTCTTGAATTGACGTGTCATCGGAAGCATTAAGATCCTCAAGACGGAAGAGGTGATCAACTACTACATTCTTCTTTCCAGGTTTATCACGAATGTCCAAATCAAACTCCTGGATAAGCAGAATCCACCTAAGAAGACGCGCCTTCACGTCCTTCTTTTCCATTAAGTATCATAGCATTGTATGGTCCGTGAACACAAATACCTTGGATCTGATTAAGTGAGATCTGATTTTATGCAAGGCAAATGCTACCGCAAGCATCTTCTTTTCCGTGACTGTATAGTTACGTTGAGCAGTATCAGCACTTTGCTTGTGTAGTGTATGGTGAATAGGATGCCATCCCTCCTCTGTCCTAACATAGCCCCAACAGCAAAGTCTGAGGTGTCTGTCATGATCTCAAAAGGCAGAGACCAATCTGGGGCTTGTAGGATCAGGGCGTACATGATCATTCCTTGTAATTGCTTAAAGGCTTCAAGACATTTGTGATCAACAATGAACTCCATGTCCTTTCCTAAAAGCTCAGTTAGTGGTCGGACAATCTTAGAGAAATCTTTGATAAATCTTCGATAAAATCCAACATGCCCGATGAAGGACCGCAACTGTTTTACGTTGGTTGGTGGCCGGAGTCGTCTAATCACATCCACCTTGGTAGGGTCAACCTCCATTCCTCTCTTGGAGATGACATGCCCCAATACAATGCCCTCTGTCACCATAAAGTGACTTTTCTTTCAAGAGAGCACCAGATTGACCTCACAACATCGCTTGAGGACTCGGTCCAGATTCCTAAAATAGGAATCGAAGGAATCACCTTGGACCGAGAAGTCATCCATGAAGACTTCCGGGAATTCACCGACTATTTCGATGAATATAGCAATCATGCACCTTTGAAAAGTACCAGAAGCATTGCATAACCTAAAGGACATGCGCCTGAAGGCATAGGTACCAAAGGGGCATATAAACGTGGTTTTTTTCCTGATCCTCAAGAGCTATGGCTACTTGATTGTAGTATGAGAACCCGTCTAAAAAGCATAATAATTCTTTCCCTGCTAATCTCTCTAAGATCTGATCAATGAGTGGTAGGGGAAAATGATCCTTCTTCGTTGCAGCATTCAGGCATCTGTAATCCACACAGATGTGCCATGACGTGGGTACTCGTGTCACGATCTCCTCTCCGTCTTCATTGGTGGTCGTCTGAATTCCCGACTCATTCGGGACAACATGGATTGGAGCCACCCATTTGGAGTCAGAGATGGGATAAATAAAACCCATGTCGCACCATTTCTCTATCTCCTTCTTCACTACCTCTCGTAAATTTAGATTCAACCGACGTTGGAATTCACGAGAGGGTTTAGTCTCATTCTCCAAGTAGATATGGTGCGAACACAGAGCGGGATTTATCTCGTAGAGATCGGAGATGCTCCAGCCTATCGCCTTACAGTTTTTCTCCAGGATCTCTAACAAGCGAGATTCCTGCTCCTCGGTCAATCACGAGTTGATGATGACCGGATACTTCTTCTCTTGTCTCGCAAGGAAGGCATACTTAAGCGTTGTGGGTAAAGGTTTGAGATCAGGTAAGTGTGATCACAGTAGCTGGATTTGTCCTTGAATTTGCTACCACCAATTCATTCGGATATGGAGTCGGATCGTCAAATGTTTCCAAGCAATCGGCAAAAGGCACGTCCGACTCATCATCATCATCTTCTGATTGACCTAAAGAGGGAAGGACTGACAGGCCTAGCTAGGCCTCTACGTCATCGAAGATATAGGGGGATGTACATTCTGCGTTGTACCCATTTCAAAGGATCTCGCAAACTGACTCATGCACAAGATCTTCTCTACATGAGAGGGACTCATCGGTGCTAGTTGGGTTCTGTCTCCGTGGCCCAATGGTGTTTACATGAATACAATCTGCTTTGGACGAAGAGTACTCGGTGCTGGATTCTGAATCCGGCCTCTTCCATCTGGTCTGCTTCATCTCAAGTTCCTCATCTCCGCCAGGAGTTTGGAACTGGATTTTCCCAATCTTGTAATCAAACAAGGACCTTGTTGTTCTGAGGAAGGGCCTTCCTAATATGATCTGGGAGTCTCTTCAGTTGTGAGGGGTCTTCATATCAAGGACTGTAAAGTCTACTATGTACTCCTGACCCTCGACTTTGATGACAACATTCCTCAATTCTCCTTGGGACCTCTTAGTTGATTTATCTGCAAACTGAAGTAAGGCCCTGGATTTCCTAAGAGGTCTGAGATTAAGCCGCTCATAGAGGGTTGTAGGCATCAAGTTAATTGAGGATATGTTGTCAAGGAGAGTACGTGCAAACGCAATGTCATTGACATGACTCACCACATAATGTGCACCCATGTCTCTTCATTTCCTTGGAAACACATTCTTTATTGCGCAAGTAGTGGCTACTGACAGAACGTGTTTCTCAACACGGCTTTTGGTCTTTTTGTCGGCCCTAGTAGGTATGCAACTCACCTTAAGGTATTTCTGGAATGCAGGTGTCGTATCCACATACTTGTCAAAAGGGATTGTGATCTTGATGTATTTATTGCAAAACTCTGCCATCGCAGGGTCATCTCTTTGTACTTTTCGAGTTTTCTTCTTTCCACCCTTAAGAGCTCGGGAAAAAGGGATTATTGATGCTAACTCAGATTCCGAAACAGAAAGATTTTCATTGAAATTAGGAATGGAGTTCTGTACATGACTCTGATACTTAGACCGACTCCGACTTTGACTCTGACTAAAAGGAAATTGATGCTGCAAAATCGGTGATGCATCTTCCATGATCGCTGAGACTTCCTCCTCAAATGGAGGTGCGGGCTCTTCATCGGTCTCACCGGGCTCACTGCTGGTGCGGTTCTCCTGCTTCTTCGAGGAATTAGAAGTCCTCTTCTTCTGCCAGTGGTGGTGCTGCTGCTGCTCCTCTACCTCCAAGCTCTCCTCAGGTGGAGACTTGACGACATCTTCCTCTGGTGCCTGTGCCCGATCAGGTACGATCACGGTCCATCCGCTCCTGAGGGACATGTGATTGACATTATCGTACGAAAGGATCTCATGTTCAGATAAAGAGTTATCTTAATAGTATACATGATCTAGTGGTCGGTTCTGGCCTTCATTCAAGCTATTTGGGTTGGCCTGAACCTGGGCAGGAATTGGGGTATTTGGTGCCATCTGCTGGTCCTGGGTATGGGAGACACGATTCAAATCAGTTCTCATATCCAGGTAGTCACTCTGAATCTATTGGACCCTATTAGTCAGGGTCCAGATTGGTAAGGTGAGGGACTCCAATTCATTTGTGGGCTGGGCTTGTTGGTGCTGACTCAAAGATGAGTTCATGTATTAGCCATGCTGGGCATGCCGGTACTACTGCTGATGGGAAGGTGGTGGAGGGCCCTTCTGGACCGAGTGAAATGTGCGTTGTTGCTGGTGCTGTTGAGGCTGATACCATTGTCCTGGCTGGGACTATACGAAGCACGGTGCGGGGACGGAGCTGTTTTCCTGGTAAGCTAGGGAAGGTCGATGTGGCTGACCGTTCCCTATCCCCGACTGTCTGCCGACGGGGTCATGGTTGTACACAGCCTGTTGATCTCGAACACCTGCGGAGGCTCCTCGTATCCTGTCTCCACTTGTGGGGGTGCGTACTGGTCCTGTTGAGTGTATGTCTGCTCCTCTACCCAGCAACTCTGAGGCCCCGGTGCCTGTTCTTGTACAAGATGAACTCGGTGTACAGGTACATGTGGTGTAGAAGGGGCAGGTAGCCGTATCTTGGCTACCTTCTCAATGAGTTCCTCTACTTGTTTCGGCAATCGTGAGAGTGCCTCGAGGTCAGTGGTCCTCTTGTGAATCTGCTCGACTATGGTTAACTTGTCGGCTATTATCCCCATGCTGGGGATGAGGTCGTCCGTCAGATCCGCTACAATCCTCCTAGCTGTCTCGTTGGATAGGCTTGAAGGAGACAACTGGTAGGCCCTGGTGGCCTGAGATCGGCCTGTTTCCGCCATCAGCTCCAGGATCTTCCATACGGCATCTTTGTTCTTATTCAGATAGCTTCCTCCATAGGCGGCACTCACTAACCCTTGCATCTTCGGGGTCATACCACAGAACAAGGTCTGGACTAAGATCGCTTTTATAATGCTGTGGCAAGGACATTTATGCGTTAAGTCGTTGAATCTGTCCCAGGCTTCATGGAATGGTTCATTGGGTCCTTGGGAGAAACTCACGATCTTGGTTCTCATTTGATTAGTCCTACTTAGTGGGTAGAACTTCTTCAAAAAAAGGTCCTTGAACTGCATCCAAGTCGTACATCTCAGCTCGAGATTTTTCAACTAATGTGCGACCTTATCTCCTAAGGCAAACGGGGTGGCCTTCAGCCTGATGTAATCTTGCCCAACCCTAGGGTGACTAAGGTTGTTGCAAACTAGCTCGAAGTATCTATGGAAAGCATAAGGTTCTTCATTGGCATTCCTGTTGAACTTCGGTAGCAAGCTCAGAAAGTGGTGCTTCAACTCGAATGCTTCGGGTTAGACCTCAGGTACTAGCCAGCTATGTATTTCATTCTTTGTGGGATTGTAGGCGTCTACCATGGATCGATCAATTCCTTCAGCATCAATCACTTGTCCCATCCTAGCCATCAGTTCTGCATTTAGTTTCTCGGCTCTAGCTAGCCGGGCCAGGATTTGGATCATAGGGTCCTCTATGTGTTCCTCGTCGCCAGGGTTTTTCTTCGGCATTTTGTCCTCTTTTCCTGGGTAAAGAAGGTGGTCTTGGTTAGAGGACATATCAAGGAAGGGATTCTTACCGAGGCGATGGTCTTCCTCGATGAGATCAGAGGAGAGAAAAGGGTTGGTTCGAGAGTAACCACCCTGGGGTTGAGGGATCCCAAACTCAAAGGGTCATGAGTTCGGGTTGGCCCAAGTTACGCTTGGGCCGGTGAAGATGAGCTTCGTGGGGGGCTCAAAGAGAGATTGGCGAATCAAGATTAGATATCCCTCCAGTCAGTCATCTTAGATGGTGAGAAGAAGAATCGGGAGTTTCTAGTGTAAGATAGGATTTTACTCCTACATGAAGCAAGCAATTGAATCCAAACCCTGTTTTTCACACTCAACACGGTGAAGGACTCGAATCTGAGTCCAATTAATCTGGTTGATTTTAAGTATGAATTAATCAGACAAGTAGCAAAGGTTACGCGGCCTATAGGAGAGTCGGCTAAAAGCCAGATGCATCTCCCCTGGTTAACCTGTCGCCTAAGATACCAACGCCCTTCCTTTCTTTGCTCCTATCACCAGCCGAAATTCAAGAACCTGCCTCTATCTACCTACAGAGTAGGCGAAGGCTGACAAGACTCTAAGTTCGCCCCTATCTACCTGCCGGAGCAGGCAGAGGCTACTAGCAACTTGTCACGGTGCACCGCAATTTCACCCTTATCTATCTACTGGAGTAGGCGGAGGCTACTTGGCACTGGTCAGTTGAACCCAAAGCTCAACCGGTGATATTTGCTCAGATCGGGGTATGTGATATGGAAGGCGGGGATTTTTGGCTCTGCTCTAGGGTGCTCACATACTTTAGTATCCTCACTCAGCCTGAAAACAAGGTCGGGGTTAATTTCCCGCAAGCATAATTTCCGATTTTATTGATTTTTTTGGTCAATTTTGTTAACCAGTCCCGGTTTTAAGTTAGGTTATCATTGATTTAGTCCAACCACAAAGCACGCCTATCGTCCAGTCCCGATTTCCTTTTTTTCCTAAGTTGAAAAACCAAGAGAAAGGAGTCGAGAAAAGCCGATGCACGATAAACAATGATGGTATGCAAAGTAAAGAAGACCTACAGTGATCCCTTCGCTTTTATGCAGAATGTAGAATAGAATTGAAAACTTTACACTATATGCAATGCAGACGATAAAATCTGCTCCTAGACAGGCAGTTTTATTAGCGAGTGAAGCACAGATTAAATTTGTTTAGATCTGCGGTCTAACTGTGTCTTTTCTGTGCGAAGTATGGTCCTAGAATTTTACGAGCACAAGAAAGTTTTAAAGTAGCTCTAAGAGCCGCAAGTGCAAGCCTAATCTATGACAAACCAATCCACACAACATACGGGGACACATTTCCACTATCTTTACACGCGCGAGAACCCAAACGGGAACCGCTGGAAAAATGCAAAAATAATGAGAATGACAACAATTACAAGTCCTCACAATCACTCAAAATATTAAATGCACGCTCCTCGAAGCGCCTTCGACTCCTTATTTTCCTTACACGAAAATAAGTTGAGGTCAGATAAAGGACAACATAAAATTCATAAAAATAAACGACAGGGAAATATTAACAAGAAAAGTCGGGAATCAGACTACCCGGGGATGGAAAATCAAACATTCAAAATTTTCTAACAATTAACCTAAGTCGTGCCTCCCTAGCAACGACTCCATTTTGAAGCCACCTCATCTACCCATGTTAATTCAATCAAATTAACGATCAAATTAAAAGTTAAATTCGTTGCAGTCGAGTAATCGAGACTTCGTCAAAAACAACTTCAATTAATATTCAGGGAGGCACGGAATTTAACTTTTAGACTCTGTATGACTTTAATATGAATAAAACATGAATGCAGGGGAATTTTCACAAAATAAATTTTAATAAATACCAAGACACATTATTTCCATATATAAAAATTATCCTAGATGGATCTAAGTATGATGAATCCGGGAAAATTAATAAACCTAAAATCTATGTGAATTGGACCTATTAAAAATCATGATGCGTGCAAATGCAAAGATTTTTAGGCACGGTATAGGGTATTATCCTAAATCTAATGTGATTTATGGTGCTTTTGGAGCAACAAGGAATTTAATATAAATTAAAAGGCACGCAGTGGGAAAATATAGAAAATTTCACCAATTTAATATTATTAAATTCCAGATGACTCAAAAAATTAGACAATGTCACATAAGATAGAGGACAAGTCAAACTACAACATGCAATTTTTAGAATTAAAAAATGATGATAAATGGACACCTAATTATGAGTGCAAAGACAGGGACCAAATTGCAAATACAGAAAATAAAAGCTAAACTAAAACATGCTGGCAGGGACTTAAATGCAATTACATATAATGCGGAGGGGTGGATGCAAAATACCCACAAAGACGTGCTCCTCGCGTGACGCACCTGGCAGGGACCAATATGTAATTTATGAAAGTTGCAGGGGGCTCTGTGTAATTTAACCAGCCCTCACATGAGAAACACGTACGCGGCTAGGCGCAGACGGTGATTGAGGCTCGGGCGGAGGCTCGGGTGGCTCAAGAGGCTCGGATCAGCCTCGGGTCTGCTTCGGTTACTCCGAGCCTAGATTCAGGGAAGAGGCTCGGAGTCTCCACGTGGCGAATGCTGGGCCGCTTGATCTGGAGCATGATCCAACGGCTAAGGGAAATGGAAACGTGGCGCGGAATTTGATTCTTCCCAATATCTCATGAGTGAGCTCATGTCTTCCTGTTCATTAAATGAACTTGTATGATCCCTTTGAGAGATCGAATTACTCATATGCCCTTGCATACACACTAGCATGCCGGTGTATAGACCTTGGTTGGGTCATCAACTTATTGGTCTGCCAAATGTACATACTCAGACATATAGTAACACATTTGTCTCCAGTTAGAGGATGTGTGCCTTTATCGTGAAAGCATACGACATAGGTCTTTGGTTATCTCGATCTCGTTAAGTCAACTCTTTGACCTAACTTAACTAACACCTCTGAATCTCTATTCCTATGCAGAGGACATGCTTCAAGAGGTTGGTTAGATATCTTCCTAAATGAGAAAGGATTGCCATCTCCTACTCAGGCCGGATCAACTCTTAACAATCATTTGACAGTGCTTGATGAGTCCTCAATCTAACTCCTTAGATATTCATCCAAACACTAACCTCTATGATTCAATGATTGAATCAATAACTGTATGATCATTAAGATGGCCATGGTACATAACCCTAATTGTACTATGGGACCTATTATGCAAATTAGTTATTCTTCATATCAGATCATGGAATGATATTTGCAATAACATTTATTGTGTAATGTCTTGTCGTGGGCTCGCATGTCCAACAAGGTTTTGGGTCCTTATTGTGCAATTTAACTGAATAAAATAATCAATTTATTTATCCTTTATATTTTTAATAATTTTATATTTTTTATAATTTTTCAAAAATTATTTATAGTAAATATACGTACTTAAAATAAAATAAATCCATTTAAAGTAGAAATAAATAAATAAATGCATTAAATTACATAGATAAATGTACCTGTAATATACTTATATATTATGTATACATATTTCTTTAAGTGTACATATAACTCCATAAAAATACAATAAGAATATATTTATGTGTATTTAAATAATTTATAAATAAATAAATTATGTAGATAAAATAATAAATCTAAAATATAAAATAAAGTTAAAATACCTATAATATAAGTAAATATACCTATATTATTACTTGTAAAAAATAATATTATAAAGTTGCTCGAAAAAATAAATAAAATGTGTATTTAAATACTACATAAAATAATAAATAATTTTCATGTTTAGAGTTTTATTTAAACAAATCGTTTATTATTTTATTTCAATTTATTTATCTTTTCTTTTCTATTTCATCTTTTAGCGACATGTGTGGCCTAATGGGGGGTCGGCCTTCGTTGACCTGACGGTCAACTTCCCCCCTTGCACCATAGGTCTGTCAAACTTCGTTGATTTTCTTGATTCCTTAATTTTACCCTTCTCAGCTTTCATCGTTTCAGAATGATTCCTTCTTCATTTTCGTTCCTTGATTTTTGATCTTTCATGCCGACATGACTCCTCATTCGATGGATCAAAGCCTCGAGTCGTGGCCCTGGTCAAAGTCCCTTATGTACATATACCCTCTTCCTATTCCATTTGAATTTGATCATAATTTACCCCTCTAAATCACATGATTCCTCATATTGTGGTTTGCTGGTGACAACAACAAGTGTCTCGACATTCGAGCATGGAGAAAGAGAAGTCGAAGATCCGAGCTCGTCGGCCAAGCTTGCCTGAGCTCCGCCCAGCTCCCTCTTCCTTGAGGTAGAGCCATAGCTTTTGGTTTCTTTGTATTCCTGGGGTTAATTTTAGTCTATTTGTGCATTAGGTTTTAGTTGTTTTCTCTTTTATATTGTTAAATCGCTCAATCGAAGTTTATCGGAGTTACTTTTCAAGGCAATGTTTCACCATGATTTGATCAACCTCAGCCGCAAATATCACTCCTATTTTGCTCCCCATCGCTTCCTCTATGCCAGCACCATTCCATTCACCCAGATCCTCTATGGATCAGGAGATCAGGTCTCCTTATGTCGTCGTCCGTAGGAGACCTCCACCCGACTCCAGTTCACCCCATTTCATACAAAGCAGACCCCCAGGAGCCCCCTTTTGTGTACTTGAGCTTCACGTGCAGGTTTTGGATGTCCAAAGCCTTAGTCAAGGAAATTTTGTCGAAGAACGAAGTAACCCAGTTGCTCGAGCTTCGCCAGCCATCCAAGACCTCATCATTGGGTCCCAAACTCTTCCAGCACCTCCAACAGCTTTGGGGAGCCTCCAGATCCATTTTGTGGCCCTTGGGATGTTCCCAGGTGTTCGGAGTAGCCCGACATTGCAGATTCAAGCCCATCCTATGTTGTGTTCTTCCATGTTCTTCCAGGGAGGTTCACAACCATCGGATGGAGGTCCATCTTCAGGAGTCACAGCTGCCATCGGATCGTGCTGCACTCCATCGTCAGATCTCCAACGGTGATCTAATCTCTGTTATTCGCCTATGAACTGTCATCCACCGTTGGGAGTGCACCGCGTGTATAAGTGAAGTGATCTGAGCTATCATCTTGTGTGCCTTTGGGGGTAATTTTGCAATATTTTCCCATGGTTTTCGTATTTTATATTTAATCCAAAAACTTTTATATATGAAGCCGCCTCGTCTACCCTTGTTAATTCAATCAAATTAACGATCAAAGTAAAGGTTAAATTCATTGCAATCGAGTAATCGAGACTTCGTCAAAACCACTTCAATTAATATTCAATTAAATGCGAGTGGCAGATTTTTATTTTACTTGGGCAAGCCCAAGGTCGAAGTCAGGGAGGCAGCTATCTCCTCAGGTAAATTTTTAGTTAGTTTTAGAGATCAGATTTTCAGAAGAATATTTTTGGTCCTTTTTTAGCATTTTTTATGCAAGAAAGGAAAAATATTGTAGTTTCAAGCCAATTTTACAAGTTAATCCAGAAAGATGACCAATTAAAGTCCAAAAATTATGAAATTAGCCAAAACCTGGAATGCTATGAACCTAGGTGTCTACATTTTTTGGAATTTTTATGAATTTAATATGAATAAAACATGAATGCAGGGGAATTTTCACAAAATTAATTTTAATAAATATCAAGACACATTATTTCCAGATATAAAAATTATCCTAGATGGATCTAAGTATGATGAATCCAAGAAAATTAATAAACCTAAATTCTATGTGAATTGGACCTACTAAAAATCAATTAAGAAAATCACTGTTGAATTTATTCAGGCCTCGTGATGCGTGCAAATGCAAAGATTTTTGGACACGATGTAAGGTACTTTATCCTAAGTCTAATGTGATTTTATGGTGATTTTTGGAGCAACAAAGAATTTAATATAAATTAAAAGGCACATAGTGGGTAAAATATAGGAAATTTCACCAAGATAAAAATTAGACAAGTGTCACACAAGATAGAGGACAAGTTAAACTACAACATGCAATTTTTAGAATTAAAAAATGATGATGAATGGATACCTAATTATGCGTGCTAAGACAGGGACCAAATTGCAAATACAAAAAATAAAAGTTACTAAAATAAAACGTGCTGACAGGGACTTAAATACAATTACCTATAATGCGGAGGGAGTTGATGCAAAATACCCACAAAGATGCGCTCCTCGCATGACGCGCCTAGCAGGGACCAATATGTAATTTCTGAAAGTTATAGGAGCCTATGTGTAATTTAACCAGCCCTCACGTGAGAAACACGTACGGGGCTAGGCTCGGATGGCGATCGAGGTTCAGGCAGAGGCTCGGGTGGCTCAGAAGGCTCGGATCAGCCTCGGGTCTGCTTCGGTTACTCTGAGCCTAGGTTCGGGAAAGAGGCTCAGAGTCTCCACGTGGCGAATTCTGGGCCGCTTGATCTGGAACAATCCAACAGCTAAGGGAAATGGAAACGTGGCGTGACGAGGACTCGTCAGATCTGGATGATCCAACGGTGGCTAATGGCTGTTGGGTTGAAGCGACGTGGCTGACTGAGATCTGGCGGATCACGATGGATCTAACTACGGCCGATGCGGACGATGTGACATGTTGCGAGACGTCAGATCCTCTTGTGATCGGACGATAGCTGGAGCTCGATGGCGTGGGCGACGTGGCAGAGCAGTGGTCGTTGGATCCTCCTGATCCAACGATGGCGGGGCGTGGGCGACGTGTCAAGACAAGAACCGTCCGATCGAGAAGATTGGACGGCAGCTGCGCTTCGTGCTCCTCCGGTCCACCGCCTCCTGCGGCGGACCTGGCAGGGCTCCAGTGAAGGTAGTCTTGCTCCACTGATCTCCCTGTTGCTCAATGAAGCTCACCAGCAGCTCCTGATATGCTCGGATTGGTCATGGAGGTGTCCGGTAGCTACCGGAGGTCCTAGAAGTGGCTGGGAAGGTCCTCAGGCCGGAGATGTCGAAGCTCGAGTGATGCTCTAGCGACGTTCTGATCGTTGAAGAGGAGGCTCCTACAAGGTTAGATGATGCCAACAAATGGAAGCTCGTGCTCGTGGGAGTGCGTGCATGTGCAGTGAGGCCTGGAGCAGAGTGGAAGTGGGTCAGTGGTCCTCCTCCGCCGTGGTGGCGGAGCTATAGTCAGAGATGGATTTCAACGGGTCGTCGGGGCAAATGAAGGAATGCGTGAAGATCAGAGCTTCAAGGCGAAGCTCGGTGGATAGTCAATGGAAGGTGAACTCGATCGGAGAGAGCGGAGAAATTGCGAGAAAATCGAGATGAACAAAGAAAGAAGATAAGAGGAGAATGGAGGAGTCTACCTGGGTCAGAAGCTCGGAGAAGAGCTTCTTGGTCTTCGCTCAAGGGCCGGTAGCGTCCCAAGCTCGAGCAGCTCGTTGGAAGAGCTGCTACACGATGGAGGTGTGCCGCGGATCTCGCCGGAGGTAGTCGACCATCTTTGCTCGATGTCGTGCCCAATCGTTGTCACCGATGAGGAGAGTAGAGATCGAGGGTGCCTCCTGCTATGGCAGATTGAACGGTGGTGATCTGGTCCATGAGACGATGATCCAATGGCTATGAGCGTGCCACGTGGCGTTAGGAGAAGGTGGCACTGGAGAACGGCCTAGATTTGATTTGGGCCTTGATCGGACGGCTGCGAGGTGAGGCAGTATGAAGAGCCCAGATCTAAAGAGGTGAGGATGATCTGACGACCCAGAGGCAAGGCGCGTGGCGGGCAGATGAGTGGGCCGCATGGCGCAATCAGAGGGCGCCACGTGGCCCAATCTGGATGGTTGGAAAAGAAAGTGAGATAAGGGCGAGAAGATGGCCGAATTTAGAAAAACTCAAAACGTGAAAATTGTAGATCTCAATGAGATCTATAAGTTTCATGTTGACCAAAAACTGAAATGAGGTCAAATAACGTACTAAAATACAAGGGTACAAATATATACATATAGTGTACAAAGAGGTCCCAAAACTCAAGTTTTGCATACGAGCTCCGATTTAAATGAAACTGAACTCATTCTGAAGGTCTCTAAATGTGTATTAATTTAAAAGTGAGTAGACCTAGATTGGAGGTTGTATGAGAGAGATATATGCATTCTAAGGCTCCTAGTTTCAAACTTGGATTGGGTTTTTATTGGTCAATTTTACAAGTTAGTATTTTTTTGTATCTTTCTTTAATTAGTGTTAGTAATATATACACAATAGAGTTGGTTTTATTCGATTTGAAGTTAGTATAAATTATATACAAATAGGTGAAATATGGTGAATATAAAGGTGAATATTTACAAGTGAATGGGGCTTCTTATTTAATGCAAATATGAATACTAAAATGCAGATATTATTTATGCATGCATGAATGCTAATTATGCAATATAAGTAGAAATATGCATCAAATTACTCAGGAGCAAAGCTCTTTTTTCAACTTTTAGAGTGATGAATCACAAATTCATCAATATGCAGTTACAAAAGTCTTGTATAATTTACACTTTAAACCCTAGGTTCCTATTAGTTGCATTTAGGTCCCTCGTCACATCACCTTACGTGCAAATACAAGTGAGGGGTGGGCTTTTTGTAAGGGAACCCCTACAATTTTTGTTATTATTTGATCCTTAAAGTTTGTATTCCAATGTAATTTTTTTATTGATTTGCAAGTAGGCCCTATATATTTTGGAAATTACATTTTTGCTTCTGTTAGGATGTTAATATTGAATATTCTTGGGATTTTTGCACAAAGGCCCTTATATTTTCAAATGATGTTCTAGAATGCATGTTTCTTTAATTTTATTTGCAATTATGTTACTACCAACATATTAATTTTTATTTATTGTATTAAAAATATCATTTTGCATCAAAAAAAATGTAGGAAAATTATTTTAAGTGCCCTGACTTGAGTTAAATCACTTATTTTTTTGCAAGGCAATTAAAAATATTTTCCTTTATTTAAAACCTAAACATTGCATTTATTCCATAATTATATTAGAAAAAACAAAATAATTATATTGTTCTAAAATTCCAAAAATTAGAGTATATTTATTATTATATTTTCGAACTCCAAACCAAAAATCATTAAAAAATTCAAAAGGAAAATACTAAAATTTTTAAAACCTTAGAAAACTTATAAAATTTATTTAAAATTGTTTAAAAACCAAAAAATATCATTTTTTGCTTTTATCTTATACATATTATATATTATGTACTAAAAATAGTTTTTGAAAATTTTAAGGTATTTATCAATTTTTAAATTCTAAAACAATTCGACCTTGTAAATTTGTTCATTGTTTTAACATTTTTATTCCATTAAAAATACAAAAATATTAGCAAAAACTAAAAGAAAATAAAAAATAGAACAAAACATAAAAAAGGTTAAAATATTTCATTTTATCTATTTAAAGTATTTATAGCTATATATATAACCTATATTCTATATATATGGCTCCATTTACTTATATTAATACTAATATTATTAAAATAACCTATATATCTTAAAACCTCTTAAAAATAAAAAGGACTGTATTTGGAGTATTTTTTATTTTCCTATATTTTATATATGTTTATTACCTATATTATCTATAATATCTATATATCTTACATATACACATACTTTATGTATTAAAAAGAAAATTAAAAATCAGAAAATATAAAAATAAAAATAAAAATAAAATTATAAAATCAAAAAAATGAAACATATATATTAAAAATCCAAAAAATAAATAATTAAAGCCCCGCAAAAATAAAAAAATCCCTATAAAAATGCAAAAACATTTATTGCCTTTTTGTTAATTTTTGTGGTCTATTCCCGTTGCTCCTTTGTGGTTCGACCCCTACACTTGCGTACTACACATATATTGTAGGGTATAAGAAATTTTAGCTCATTGTTCTTCAATGCTTGAGCCTATTGTGGGTTAATTGTTGATGTATCCAATTTTGGATATCTAAAAGCCGAGCGAGCGGCCGACGCATCGATTGTCGAACCCGACTTGCCGGGCACCACAGACCCTCCAAGACCGGACGCTAGGATCCCTCTGTTTTTGGGTGTTCGTCACTCAACGAAGCTTATTTCCAATATCCCAACACTACTTTAAATTGAGGGAAGAACAACTTCTTGTACAACCTGGACCCTTCTATAGTCAACTTCCAAATGAAAATTTGATCTCTCACATGGCAAGGGATCCACACCTTGTATACATGTTTGCAATATGCAAAACATGAATATATTAGCAATAGAACCTGTATTTATAAGCGTACAGAACTTTTGACACAAAAACTTCCCAATAATGATGATGATCATTCTTGAGCACAAAGACCTTGAGTAACTAAAGAGCTCTGGATTGAAGAGAGCTCGAAAAACCATATTTGTAAATAAAGTTTGGATATTGCACATAGCATCACTCTTTCTTTTCTTCTATGAGTAGAGAATATTTTTCTTAGGTATGTGTCTCAACAAATACGTTCAGCGTCTAGGGCTGGGATCCCAAGGTACCCGCTGGTGATAAATAAGGAAGTTCCAATGTTATAATACTAAAAAATCAGAACTATCATGTCAACAAAGTGATTGATTATTTTTTTTAATGTTATAAGATGAATGAACTTCAATCGAAGTATATAATGATCACGGCCAATGTTTGGCCAATCATGGGTGATCGATCAGGTTCAAACGGTTGATCGATCGGATTAAAAACAATAGTCAAGGGTTGATCAAGTTACCCCTTCTTGCTCCGTAGATTGAACGAGTAAAAAGTATATATCACTGAACAATTAGTTTAAGCCTCTGTCAGTGCCACCTTCCGGCTCGCTTTCCAATATCTGCCTTCCCATGGTTGAGGTCAATCTTAGATAAAAGTCCTAGCTATAGGGAAAGGTAGAAGACAATGGGCTTCTGCAATAACTAGTACATGTCAATTATGAAGGTTAGTACATCACCACACCATCGCAACCACCAAGACATGCAAGAGCAGCGATTGTACTTATCGCAACCCTCCTACTCGTCGAATGCACAACCGAAGGATTGGAAATAGATTGGTCAAATGTGATTGATCCGAGTATCAAGAAGATAGATTATGTGTCCAAAAATGATCTTATGATTTTGATGATTATGGATTATTTTTGTCTGCTGATCAAGAATTTACGAAGTCTATAGCACAAGCAAAAACTATGTAAATCGTTCCACTCGGTAAAACTGGCAGAAGTGCTTCCGTGACATATTTACTTGTTCTTGAGCTCCAATGTCCTCAAATTTTCTCTATAAATGCATGTCATCTTTTAGATTCGAGTTGAGATTTATAGTGTAAGTTGCTTTATGTCATGTCTTTCAGAATCATGTTTTACGCTTTGATTTAGCTCCATATCTTTTTCTACACTTTTATCATTTCTTATTCTTATAAAATCAAATTAAACTACAAAATAAATACGGAATAAAGTCATTAACAAAATCTAAGTTAGTAGCAAAATACTTGGTCTGTGACAAATATCTTTATAATTACAAAATAAAGTTAAATCAATACAAAAACCACAAAGTCCTAATACAATCATACAATCACAATAATGCTAACAGATACACATTGTAAACTATTTTAAATGCAAATAGATTACGGAGATAATGACCCTTACAATTGAATTATTGTAAAATATTATAAATGCAAATTGATTATGTAGATAATGACCCTCAAAATCAAATTATTTCGAGCAAGAGAGATAACCACGTATGAAAATTTCAGAATGTTTTTACAAATAATATCTATATATGTTGTATTTGTCGTGTCTTTCTCAAGCCAATAGCCATGTATATTTATAATTGAACCACCAAGGTATAACACAGTGGGATACACTTAAAGAAAATGCAACATGTGGGTGGGGGTTGGGCTAATCTCACATCATAAAATGAAATGATAAATCCTCTATATGAAAATAAAATGGTTACAAATCAAATGAGATTCTTAATAATGTATTTATTGAACATGCCAAGGTAATCAATCCACCATATGAATTGATTGACCAGAATAGTGAAGTAATTGATTAATTGTACTAGATCAATCAGGTAAGAATTGAAGAGTTAAATATTAACGTTTGAAAAGTAATCAATCAAAATTCAAGAGTAGCTAACCGAAAAACAACTATAGTAATGTTGGGCGATCAGATAAACATGGATGATTGTCTAATCATAAGGTCGTAGGTACATGTGATCAATCGCTTAATACGATGTGACTAATCAATGCATAAACTACAACTTTAGGTGATCAATCAGAAGAAGCATGGTGGTTGATCAATGTATAAACATTAGAGGCTTTTGATCAATCAGATCAATAAATAGGGATCGATCAATGAGGATTTCACATAAAAAATAAATGTTAGAGAAAGGTTCGATCATGCATATATGTTACATATATATAATGTCTCTTTATATATACCTATTACAAAAGTCTTCTCATTCTTTTTTGATTTGAACACATCTTTTTGATTTGATCTATAGATTTGACTTTGACAGTCTTTGTAAATCAAATGCTTGAACAACTAAAATAGCTTTTCTTTTGTTTTCATTCTCAATAAGTATGCATGTTTGTACTTCATGCTTGGAGCGAATGTGTTGTGAAAACTACAGTAGTAGTTGAACTCACAAAAGTTTGATATCATCAAAACAATACTACAACTTAGTCATCGAAACAATAGAAGTAAGCATGCAAGAAGTTTACAAATATGCTCCCACTTCCTGCGACGATAATAAAAACTTTGAGAGTAATGTCTCTTTTCTCCATTTTTGATATATAAAAATGTTCTATTTTAAAATATTTTCTAGGAGTTCCCCCTCGAGAGGAAAAAAAGTCATGCATCTATGTTTTCTAAATAAATACCTCCATCTTAATAAGATTTCTATTTGAAAAATATCTATTAATTTGAAATCTAATGCTCTCCCTTTCTAAAACATTTTATGATATATAATAAACACCAATAATAAGAGTTATGGGGTAAAAAGATCGTACAGTATGATTAGGGAGGGTACTCATGGCACGGTGGCAATGTTTATTCAACGTACTTATACTAGGTCTATAAGGATCTCTTCTGGCTACATGATTGTGTATCCTTGTAAAACTGCCACACATGATTTCACTTTTTCTTCTACACTTTCTCGTTTACCGAGTTACTCTCCATTAACCTACATGTTTTTCCTAGTCTCTATTTTACGATTAGTATGGTTAACTCTGCACTTCCCAACTTTTTTCATAATTCACACATTCCTTTTTTTTACTAAAGGACTATATACATGTTGATATGTGGTTGGGTTATATCATGTTCCAAATTTAATAATTCTAAATTTCGAATATTAGAGTTTTTATTGTTGAGCTTGATAATTTGCCCATGTTTCCTTTATCTTTCATGAACCTGCAAAGTCATTCATTAAATTTTGAGATTTTTTTGATGTCTTAATTTAATTCTAAAATACTAGATTCTTCTTTGTACAATTATTTTCTATATAATGAGATTCTTTTTCTATATTTTCTATTGCATTAGATTTCTTGAAACAATGCTTCTTTTGGCGATTCGTTAATTCCTTGCATTTCTTTAAAATTGTATAATAATTCATCTAAGGAAAATTTTCCTCATTTTTCATTTCCGTATGCCATGAATTGCATGTCTTTATCATCATCTTGGTTTCATCAGGGTCAACTTCAACTATAAGTTTGATGAGGAATCCTTCTACGTCTTTACTCATAGTAGAGTTATCATAGGTAAGTACAACCTTGTTCCAATTTTATTTGCAGATTTACATGCAATGACATAGTTAAAAAAATTCATGGTACATATACAACAAACAAAACAATTATCATCTTGGAGTTTCTTGCTAATCTTGTCTTATTGTCATTGGAAATGATGAATCATTTTAAGATTATGGCAAGCATATAAATCTTCCAAGAACCAAAATCATTGACATCAAATAATGGGTGTTACCAGAAATAATCTTTCTACAGACATGGTGTTGGCCATATGTACGAATTTATGTCTTCTGTGCGAATTGATACTAAATGAGAACACTTTTTGAATCGCTAAATAAAACATTATGGTCAATAAGTAATAATAAATGACAATCTACCATATAAAATAAAAGTTGGCCCATAGATGATAGAATAAATATAGTCACAATAGACATGTATTTTAGCAAGGAAAACCATCTTGTCGATCAACTAATCTGTTGATGAATTATTTTTCTTTGGATTATTCAACTGCTTACAACAATAAGTTACTTCCTTGCAGGTAACATAATTGTATTGCAGCATGCCAGCAACACTATATTCTATGCCAAAGATCCGTACAACTTAAAAGTAGATGCAAACAATACAATAATATAAAAGCCTCAGTATAATATAAAATGTGAATAAGAAAAGTATTGAAATGTAAATTAAGCACATATAAGAATGTCTATCAAAATTTAAATCTCGAGTAAATGGAGAAAGAGATGGCCTCAAATGAAATTGGGAGAGAGTTGTGCATGAATAATATTTCTAGCTAGCATATTTGTTGTGTCTTTCTCGAGACTTTATGGGTAATCCATCAATGTATAACAGGGTAGCATACTCGTTAAGAAAATATGATGGCTAAAAATCAAATGAGATCTTCTCAATGTAAAAATAAAATGATGAGAAACCAGTACTTGAGAATATATTAATCAAATAATATAGTGGATGGAAAATTCCACAATACATAATTTGGCAATTAGGTGATCAGTCATTTAAATCGAAGTGATTGATCAAAGTGTCCAAGTGATCGGTCGATCAAATATGGTTTATCTACTAGAAGAACGAAATGATAAGTCAATCAAGTGATTGTTCGATAAGAAAATATCAATGATTGAAAAGTGATCAATCAAAGCTCGAGAGTGTTGATCAAAAAATCAAGAGTAGTTGATAGTGATCAGTCATGTAAATTAGGAACGCCAATCAAACTCTACTCACCTTCAATGTTGAGAACTAAAAATACACTATTATACACAATTACTTTTTGAGTGGTAAGTCGTCATTTATGCAAAGTGGGGGTTTGGATCTAGTCGGTACTATGCACTTGTATGTTTTTGATGTTGCACAAGTAATTCAAGGTGCACTTCACCTCATATCCTTATACATATTTTTGTGGATATTCCATGTAAATAACACTCAGTGTCATTGCACTTTATCCTCGTCGACCTCTTTCCCTCACTTCAAAACGACCTAAAGTTATGCAACGGGAACCTAGAACCTAAGACCCTATAGTTACCCCTTTCTAAATTAAGGCATTGCCTCGCCTACTACAATAAACTATGAATCCATTAGCCACAAACCAAACTATAATACATTGATATCTAACTTTGTGAAAGGAATGAATCAATGATCCCTACTATACTTTACAAAACTATATAGGGTTCTCTTAGGGAAATAGATTTATGAAAGAAAGCTAGCCATTTTTGTGGTTTTCTATCAGGTGCTAAGGAAATTCCGAAATCTTACTAATGATCGGAGACTAGATCAATGACTTAATTCACTCTACATCTGCTGATGATATAGAATCCATAAATTGCACTAGGCTTGAAAATGGTATCTCACGTCTCTTGCACTCTCTAATCTTCTTTCATCTCTACCATATCAAGGGGCTCGATTCGCTTATTGACAGTCGGAAGCTCCCTGTAAAAATGCATTTTTCTACCACCCTACTCTCAACCTCTTCCAGGAGCTCACTAAAAGAAATGTTTTTTTATTTATAATCTCTTAGCAAATATATATATATAGCTTTAAATGTTCCAAATCATTCTCATAGTGGATCTGGGCTTGTGTTTGTTAGATCCTTTGGTAAAAGGATTTATTCTCTTCATTTAGAAATGGGGAGGACCAATAAAGATTTTTTTATTCATCTATGGCGTTGACGTTAGCAAATGGGTAGTTCTCATGTAATACACTTGCATAGCCTAGCATTCAATGAGCCTTGTTGCCTCCACTCCTCGTTTTCTCCTTGTTATCATTCCTAAACTCAGCTCGTATCATATGAGAATAGGCTTATGAGATATTGTTGCCATATAGCGACGTCTCAAAATTAGGCTTCTTATAATCTAATGATTTTTCTGTTACTATTAAACTATGTGAAGGTCAAATATTAACTATATGAAGCTTCTCAAATTGAACTAGTTCATTCTTTCAGTACTCCTTCTAACGAGGAGTTTATAATACCTACTAATATATTCGAGTAGAAATTGTCGAATATGCACATTCACTTGCTTTGTTACCATGAAGATAATAATTCATCTCCTTATCATGAATATGCCTTCTCATTGTTGTATGTCCTAGCTAATGTTTAAAATTATATTTTTAAATGATATTAAGTTGAGAAATTACCTAGAACCATTCATAAATCTTAAATCAAATGATGATCAATGAAGAAAGTCCATTTCGGAAAGGAGTTTCTAATTTAATAACATTCTTAATTCGCAGGGATCATCCCTATGCGAATGAATCTCTCTTAACTAAGAATCTGACTAAAGAGGAGAACATGTAAATATTGAATTCATGAATTATTTCACGAAATCTTCTAAATACAAAAAGAAAATAAATTCAAGAACATCATTTTTTAGTAATATTATACATATAAAATAATAGTTCATATTTTCTAGAGGAAAGAACCAAACTAATAAGATAAAATCGAAATGTTAATAAGTGCCTTAAATATATATTATTAATAAGATATAAAAATGTATAGAATACAAATAAAAATTGAAAATTTTAATATACATCTTTTTTATGCATGCATTAGGATTAAAAATTCTCAATCCTCCACCATGGATTGAATTGGACTTTGAACCTAAAATGTTGCATTTTACATGTTCACTATTTTTTAGATTTATTATATTAGTTTTAATGCCTTGAATTTCAGGGTCTATCCCACCCATGATCCTTCCTCAGTAGACCTCTGTTGCAGCCATGAACCCATTTCTTTAGCCCAACTTTCCAGGATGGCCAAGATCACCTCCTAGACCCATTCACTTCATCATCGCTCTCTTTCGATCTCCTTCACTTCCCACTTCACTGCTAATCATTTGTCTCTCTCGATCGTCGAGATAATTGAATAATACATAAATAATGACTTTAAATGATAGATCATAATGAGAAATCTATGATTTATCTACTTTACACTTAAATTTCAATCCAAATTCCTCCGTAATTACACAAATATTTCCTATAAAATGATAGTCTTTATACATAGAACATTGCTTATAACCCTATAGATTGTATATAAATAACATATAAATAAAATCATAAAAGTGATTCAATAAAAATTCAAAAATCACAAAGGGGCATATTTACTAAGAAAATTTAATCCTTAATTATAAAAAATGTGAAACTTCAAACAACATATCTTGATCTTATGGACTCCAATCAAACTCTACTCATCTTTAAAATTGAAAATACATTATTCTACAAAGGTACTTTTTAGGTGGCTAGTGTAATTTTATGTAAAGTGGGATTTGGACTTAATTGGTACAATATACCTTTGCGTTTTGGATATTATACATGAAACTCAAGGTGTGTTTTACCTCATATATCCTTGTACCAATTTCCTAGATATTATACGTAAATACACTCAGAGTCCTTGCTCTCTATCCTGATTGACCTCTTTCCCTCAACTTTGGAGCAACCTAGGGTAGTGTGAAGGGAACCTAGAACCCGTGACGTTATAGTTCCCCCTTTCTAAACCGAGGCCCCGGTTTTCCTGCTATTGTAAATTACATACAAATTGCTATGATGAATTTATGATTCATTTATATTATACTAAAATTTGGCCCTAATTCCCGAGCAAGAACATAATAAAATCACATGAAATAAAAGAATAACAAAATAACATTGACTAAAAATGGGATAAATGTATTAATAATGAGCTCATGAAATAAAATAAATAAAAATCTAAAAAATAAGAAGTTAATTCTTGTATATATTCACTTGTATATATTTTATAATCATCAATGCGTGTGATAAATTAAATCCAATTGATATGAAACAAACTCTACTACATACTTATAAATAACTTAATTCAATAAAAAATAATAAGAAATGCTAACTTGTATATATTGTAAAGAAACCAAACTTTAACTTGTAAAGACTAAGAACTAATGTCAATTTTCCACCTCATACAATCTCCCATGAAACTCTATTCACCTTCGAATGAATGTGCATCAAATTATCTACAAAATAAGATAAATTCAAATGAACTCAGAGCTATATGTGAAACTTGGGCATTCTGACTATATTGTATATTGTACACTTAGAAAGACTATAACTTATTATTTTACGTACATATGTTTATCTTTTTTTTTACTTATTTGTTTTTCATTTATTTATTTGTGTTTTAAATAATTAAAAGATCAAAAATGGAAGAAACAGAAAGGTCTTGAAAAAAATGGACAGTGTATACAAAACCTTAAACACTTGTATATAGAAACTTCTCATATTCTATTTTCACTATTTATTATTTATAAAAAATCTAAAAGATCATATTAATTTTGTAGATAATATATTATTGTTATAAAAATATAACGGTATAAGTTATTTGATGAGCGACCCGAGCGACTAAGGTAAAATGGTATTAATGGTCGTTGCGACCTCAACTACTCGGACTGGGCTCAATCAAGAAAAGAAGACCACCAAAACAGAAATCAATCAAACAAACAAAGACAGCGGTCTCGCTAATTTATTTTACTTGGTATAGCTACCAGGATCGAACGCAAGGAGCACGTGATGCGAACGTTATGAAGTAGTCAGAAATCCAAGAAAAACAAAGGAAATGGTGGTTTTTACTTTTTCATTTTTTTATGATTTTTAATATTAAGAAAAAGGATGAAAGAAACCAAAAATCAACAATTAAACAATTATCTAAAGACTCAAAAATTCAAACAAAAATATTTTTATGTTTTTAAATATTCAAATGTTTTTGTGGATTTTATGGGGTTTTTCTGATTTTTAATTAATATTCTAAAAATGAAATAAAGTCAAAAACAACAAATAGTGTCCAGCTGGGATATAAAGGCAAGTTAAAATTACTTAAAATGCCTAAAATCCCAACATTATTTTTATGATAAAGTATAAAATAAAACTAACTACAGCAACTGAAAACACATTTTTTTATTTTTTTATTGATTTTTACTGATTTTTCTAAGATTTTTACTCTTTTTCAAATTTTATAGTTTTTATAAATGGAAGTAAAACAAAAATTGGAAATAAACTTAAACGCAACAAAACACACAACACAGAATTTTTTTAGAAATTTTCAAGGCTTTTTAATATTTTTAGTTGATTTTCTAAAATAGAAAGGAACAATTTTTAAGGTTTTGAATTTTTAAAAATAGCAAACGAAAACAAAACAAAAACAAAAAATTCACTAAAATTCCTACACCATGATAGTAGCCATGTGTCAAAATTTCATGAATTTTAGACAATGTTTGCCATTTATTAAATCAAAAATAAAACACACAGCACACATGGAGCATAATGCAAAGAAAACATGTTTATGGACCAATTAATAACACACAATAAAACTTTAGGGTCCGTTCTACAATATTCCCATCAAATTCCGCACATGCTGGAAAACATCATTCATAGGGGCATATTTTCAAACACAAAAGATAAAACTTCTGTTCATAATAGATAATAAGTCCATGACAAACAATGCAAATAACCCAGAATCCCACGTGACGACACACATGAGTCCACACAAACAGGACTGAAAAGTAGATATGGAAAACTGCAGGGACATGAGTGCAAAATGTCCTAACGGTATACTTTATTTTACAGACTAAATGACAAACTAAAATAAATGCAAGGTGGGATGAGCAAACTACCCATGCAACACGTGAGTTGCGTGTGGGGTGGACAGGTGGCAGCCACTGAGTGGATGCGAGTATGCGGCTCTAACGCAATCAGCTGTCAGATCAATGGTCGTCAGATGTCAGGGACGTCGGAGGTACGGAGGCCGTTAGATCTGACATCCAACAGCCTGACAACTATTGGATATGAACGACGAGGATGGCATCTGGCAGAGGGGGCCAATCCGACGACAGAGAAGGGCTCTGGAAGAACATCGCCTGGGCGAGTTTCGTCGGAGCACCAAGAAAGATCGGAGATTCCGATGAACGATCGGTCGGCGCCAACAGAAGCGTGAAGTCCCTCCGCGTCGAATGGCCAGCTCGGATGGAGTCGCTGACGGACAGATCTTCGAAACGATGGCTGGGACCTGGGCGAGCTCCGACGAAGATAGTCGAAGGGTGATTTGGGTCGATCCACGCACGCTACAGCCTGCAAGAGGAAGCTCAGACTCGGAGCAAGGCTCCGGTCGGGGTTATTGAACCTAAGGTAAAGAGAAGCGGCAGTGAATGGAAGGGGGGTCTCCGGCGAAGCAATAGAGCAAACCTAGGGCCTAATCTTGGCAATCCGAGCCAAGATTGGGATGATCAGATGGCGTGAGAAGATGAAGGGTGAACTGGGTCATCGATCTAAATGGATAGATGTAGGGGGTGAGGCTCCGACCGGTGGGTCGGAGCTGGCAGAGGTGCGGTGGACGAAAATGAAAGATTGAATGAACGGAGAATCTAAGAGCTATGGAAAGATTACCTGACGGTCCTAGAAGGATCCTGAGCTCCATGGGGATGCGGATGGTGGAGGTCGTTGCCTCAACTTTGCTGCGGCTGGCGAAGGAGGCTCGTCGCGGTGGTGTTCCGGCAACGAGAGGCGAGCTACGGCTTCACAACACCTTTCCGACGACCAAAGGCGGTCTCCGGTTGCTGTCACCAAGGCGGAGCTTCCTAGGGTATCAAAAGGGTGTGCGACGCGAGCTAGGAGGCTGGGAGAGCAAATGAGAAGCTTTATAGCAAGTCCCAGGAAGCTTGGAAGAATCGGAGCACACGCGCGAACTGAGGTCGATCCACGACTCCCTAAGGATCCGCGAGGATCACCGATCCATTAGAGAGATGCGAGCGCCAAAATCGGGGCAAGAGGGTGCAAGATCTGGTCGATATACTTTGGAGAAAGGAGAGCAAAAACCTGGATCCGCACAAGGGAAGGTCCGAGAAGGGATTTTGACCGGGGTCAACTTCCCTCCTGGACCAATCAGAAAATAGGAAGTCAAAAATAATTGTAAAATCAATTAAAAATAGGAACTGATTTTAAATTAAAAAGTGTTCAAAATGAAAAATATTTATTATTTTTTAAACTATTTTTCTGTGATTTTTATTTATTTTTTTAAAAAATCATTTATGATATATATAGTATAGTATATTATATACAGGTATACAATACCTATGAATTCTGTACAATTATTTTTATTTTCTTTTTTGCATAAATACTCCAATTTTATATTTTATTTATTTACAACATAATATTTGGAGTATAAAATAATTTTTATTCTATTTTTATTAGTTATTTACAATTATAAATTAAACAGGGAGTGGTACATATATACATGTATTATATACAAGGTGAGGGAGAATTTTTATTTATTTTATTTTTCTAATTTTTATTTGATTTTGAGAGATATACAAAAGGAAAATAGAAACACCTTTTTATTTTTATGTTTGTAAAAATAAATTATATACATGTAGGTGATAAATATGTACTAGGTAGAGTGGCCCTATCTCTCTCTACTTTTATTTTAGTGATCATGCCCATACTGGGCCCTCTCTTGGGTTCAGGTCACTCAATATTTAATCTAAATATTTCCTTCTTTTTCTTTTATTCTTTATTATTTTGTTTTTACACAAATACATGCTAATTATTTAATATTAATAAATGCATGCTTATTGCTAATTTATTGTATTTACAACTATATGCATGATGCTTTGCCAAGATAATTAGCTAAAATAAAAGAAATAAAGAGTGATGAATGAAGATTCATCACCCTTCTATACTTTACTTTTGCTAGTCCCTTAGCAAATACTTATTTGAAAAGGAAGTGAAAAGAGAAAGGAAAAGAAAAAGAAGGGGAATCGAGGTTGATTATTAAACTTGCCTTCATTAAAATTGAAGTATGGAGCTCAGTCAGACCTTTGGATTATTAGTTTGTTGGAACCTTATTTGGACTTAGGTTTAAAACTTAACAGCCTCTAAGTTCCACCAATCTATGGTCAAGACTCCTCAATAATCCAAATCAGAACAAGTCTACATACACAAACTCTAATGACCATGAATCTTTCCTTGTACTGTGTAAGTGATATGTAGCTCCCCACCTCGGAAATGGAAAAGTGACAACCCCCCTCAACAAGGTAACTCTAATGCCCTAGTCTGGCAACTCTTTCCTCGAGGAGCAGGGTATTCCCTTTTTAAGTTCAAGTGCAATCGGCTCAAGAAGAGGAGGAAGAAGAGAATGGACCATGACCTGTGTAGCTATGTATCCTAGGGAGCCCAATCAGTGTAGCTAAGTCTCCATGATGCAAGCTGCATGAGATGGGCATGGGTAACATAAGCTTTGCTTTATTTGGCTATATACACTCCGGTGGGTATTTCATTTTCTCTCAGACCCACCACTTTTTTGGAGTTTTTCTTTTCTTTTGCACTTTTTTAGGTGTGCATATGTACAACATACCTACATGGTGCAGCATATATACATAAGGAGTTTTTCCTCTTGAGCTAGTAGACTATCCCTCTTTTGAAGCATTATTGCAACCCACAACTCCTGTCTTTAGACCTCAATGCCACCAGACCTAGTTGAGATGCTTCCTTCACTAAAAGAAGACGAGAGGTTCTGCCTAGAAGTACTACCCTCGTATGCTATCCCAAGCCAAAGAATACTGCTTCCTCACCACCTCATCCGTAGAGAGCTATGTGTAAGGTGCTGGTGCAAGTAAAGCCATTGTCTATGAGAGTCATGTGTGCGTTGTTAAGCGTTCTACTTAGGCTCATCAAGATGGCATATGATCATAGCCTAGTGGACTCAAAGAATTAAGTCCCAAATAGACCTGAAAAGTATTAACCTTAAACCCTATAAGGTTCCTCTTAGAATTAGGTGTATTAAGGTCTTAACTAAGCTCCATTTCCCAATTTAATTCTAGGCTAGTTTAAATTTCAACTATGATTCAGAAAAACTGTATAAATATATACAAAAATGCTTTTACGCAAGTTTTTTGAAAATGTGCAAAATTTTTGAAAAATGTTTGAATGAATTAATGCATGCATGGATACAGAAGTTTTGCAAAATATTTACACTCATTTACACAAGGGTTTTTGCAAACTTTTTGTTTTTCGAACATTTTACAAAAATTCTATACTATATACATAATTTTGATATGAAAATATTTACAAACTCTTCACACAAAATATTTTTACAAACATTTGTACAAAAATAATTTTATAAATAGCTATGTATGTGCAATAAAGAGTTTTATGTACAAGGAAATTTTTAAAATTTTTATGGATTTTTAACGATTTTAGCCATTTTATTTATTAACACACTCACACAAAGTATGAGTTATGGCTAAAGTATATATGAAATATATACGACACTCCCTTATACTTAACTCGAACGATGTCCTCACAGTGAATCAAGAGCGATGAAGAAGACATAACTCGTGCTTAGTATAGGGAAGTAAAGAGGAAAACTATACTACAATGACGAATGAAAGAATAGAATGGAAAAGAATCTTGGTGTTTCCCCCCTGTACTTAGGATCAAGCAATCCTAAGTATAGCAGACTGTACACAAAGGGAAATCCGAGCAGGAGCATGTACATGGTCTACCTCCCCAGGGAGATGATATGACCAAGCACTGTCCCTTGAGTCACCATGAAGTGACTCTTCTCCCAAGATAGCACAAGATGGACCTCGATGCATCGCTGAAAGACGCGGTCTAGGCAGTCAAGACAAGCACCAAACCCATCGCCATAGACCGAGAAATCGTCCATGAAGACCTCCAAGTACTCACCCACCATGTTCGAAAAGATGGACAACATGCGCCTTTGGAATGTCGCCGGAGCATTACATAGACCAAAGGGCATCCGTCTGAAAGCATATGTCCCAAAGGGATAGGTGAATGTGGTCTTGTCCTCGTCTGCGTGCGCAACAGCCACGTGATTATATCCGAAGTACCCGTCAAGAAAGAAGTAATGACTCTTCCCAGCTAGCCACTCTATAATCTGATCAATAAAAGGCAGCGGGAAATGATCCTTCTTGGTGGCGTGATTCAATCATCTGTAGTCCACACAGACCCTCCAAGAAGTGGGTACCCGGGTAGCGATCTCCTCTCCAGACTCACTCGCAACTGTAGTGATGTCCGTCTTCTTGGGCACCACATGTAATGGACTAACCCACTTGGAGTCGGAGACGGGAAAGATAAAATCGGCGCTCCACCATTTTGAGATTTCCTTCATGATAACCTCTTGAAGATTTGGGTTCAGCCGCCGCTGGAACTCACACGATGGCTTGGCATCCTCTTCGAGATAGATATGGTGGGAACACAGGGCCGAACTTATCCCATGGAGATCAGCTATGCTCCATCCTATCGCCTTGCGGTTCTTTTCAAGAACCTCCATTAAACGAGATTCTTGTTCTCCAGTCAAATCCGTTGAGATAATGATTGGGTGCATCTCATGCTCGCCCGTAAGGAACCTATACTTCAGTGATTGCGGCAAGGGCTTCAGCTCTGGACAATTGGGAGTTGGTGGATCTGGCCTCTGAAAGGTCTGAGTGAAATCAATCAAATCTACATGGGAGAACTCTCGTTGAACCTGAAAATCTGGTGAAGACTAATCTGCTGGTGTGTTTGTGCTATGAATATGATCAATCTCCACCCTAGCTGCTAGCTCTGTGAGAATCAGACATGGAATCAATTCATCAAACTCTACCCAATCAATATCTGACTTCGAGGGATCTGAATCTGAATCAAAGGAAATATCTACTGCCTCACTATCCTGAACGCGATATGTTGCCTGAAGTGTGTCCTTTGCCAAGAGTGCGCTCTCCAAGCTCTCCTCTACTGGAATCTGTACATCAGCGGAATCTGAAGGTGAGAGGATGGCTCGTGAAACGGGGTCTGACCAAGTTGCCTCATCGTCTGTGATCACAAAATCGCACTCCTGATGGACGTCTCGCTCTACCTCTGTCATCGACTCTGAATCTGTAAGCGGGTCTGAACAAGCTGAATCTCGTGCTCTAGTCTCATCAATCGTCTCTATTTGTATACTTTGACCCTCGACACGAAAGTACACCTTCCCGCTATCATGATCAGACACTGTCTTGGCTGTGGCCAAGAACGGGCATCCTAGAATGACGGGGGTATCGGTCACAGACCCAGGTATCTCCACGTCCAACACAACGAAGTCCACGGGGAATTTCATGCCTAAATTGTGACCACCACGTACTTCGACCTCTTGATAGATCGATCAGCAAACTAAAGGACCGTCCTACTCTATCAGAGAGGGCCAAACTCGAATCGGTCGAGTAAGGCTGCCAAAAGTAGGTTGATGGAGGAACCGTTGTCTAATAGAGTCCGATCGAACCTCTGCTCATGTATGTGACATCTGACATAGGGAGCTCCTGCATCTAGTCTCCTGGCTGGCAGACGGTTCTAGATGGCGAAGCAGGTGGCACGAGTAAGCACATGGATCTCTGAATGGTGGTTCCTCCTCTTCCTGCGAATAGTGGACTTCTCTCTAAGGTTCCTCTGGAAGAGAGGGATGTGCTCCAAGGCCTCCTGTAGAGTCAGTTGTATCTGAAATCTGTCTATCATCTGCTGGCTGAACTCTAGCTGTTGTAATTTTTTTGGGTTTTCTTTTTTGTTCGCCTTAGCCAAGTGGAGTGCTTCGGGGAAGGGGATGGTTGGGCCCTCCTCAGATGGAGGGCTAGGATCGGGTCCCTGTTGCTGTGGAAAAGTAGAATCCATACAAAAATCTCCATGCATCACAGATAGACTCACAAATGAAGAACCCTTTCCTTTGTTACCAAAATAGTCCTGAGATAAAACGACAGAAGGAAATGCAACAGGAATAGAAATGGTGGCCTCAGTACCACCTACGGCATCTCGACTTGCGGCATCAGCACCACACTTTGGCTCAGCATCAAATCTGGTGGCATCGGCATCACATCCTGTATCTAGTGAAGTGACGGCCTCAGTACCATTAGCTGGATCAACATCATTGGTGGCGTCAGCACCACCATCATCATCATTACAAGCGGCATCAGCACCACTCTCCTCCTCATCTAGCGCTCCTGAGTCTGCATGTGGTCGTCGCTCAGATGAGGCACCACCGGCTGGCATCCTACCTCTCCTAAGTGTAACAAAGTCAACATCAAAAGTGTATGCAGAAATATCACCAAGTGAATCACTAGGAGTGGTAACCTCTGTAAACTCTACCTGCTCAGATTTCCTCTTAAGGTTGTTCGGGTTCGGCTCAATCTGAGCAGGTATGGCAGCCTTGCCCTTTACCATCTCTCTCATCTCCTGACAAAACTCATCCATCTCTCGCCGGAATGTAGCCTGCTGCTCGGATATGAGGCGGGCTAGATCATCTAAAGCTGGGTTCTCATAGGCATGTCCATGAGAACCAGACGGGTGGACTCTCTGAAAGTGAGGCTGTTGTTGCTGTTGGTGAGAAGGATACTGGGGATGATACTACTGAGGCTGCTGCTACTGCCTCCACGACGGTCCCTGATGATAGGGACAAGGACCATGTTGATGGTAAGGTGGATGTGGCTATGGCTGTGGGAACTGGGGCTGCTGCTGCTGGTGCAGGCTGATCTGGAGGCTACTGCTGGGAAGAGGTACCTCTGGTCGACCAACGGAATCCGAGATGGTCTCGTCGGATCCTAGACTGGGGTCGGTCATACAAAATCCCGTTGACGTCAATAAACGGATCCTGCTCATAAGTTGGGGGGGGGAATTTCCGAGGGCTGATCCGGCTGGTAGACCACCATCTGGTTGTCCTGAGATGGTGGTCGCTGGACATATTGCTGCTGCTGGAACGGCTCCGCATGAATCTGATGCACCTATCGGTAGTGTGCGGAGGGCTGGGTCAAGCTGTTGCTGTTGGGATCTGCCCGTGACCTGAGACGGGGCAGAGAAGCTGTCTGTGCCTCCTGGAGACACATGATCTAGGTCTTCAGGTCACTCAGCATCTGTGCCTTCTGATCTATCTAAGTCATGCTCTGGCACTGCTTCTTCTCAATAAGCCTGATGCGGTCCAGCTTCTCGCTGATAATCCCCATATCAGTGACCGTTGACTCTGCATGTGCTATGGTTGTTGATGACGTAGATGGACCGACATCGACCCGTGCTATCCTCTGATAAGACACAGCCTGTGGTGTGGGCTTCCCCAGTGCATATAATCGGGTATGGGACATCACTGTATAGTTCTCTTCCATCTCCTCGTAGATGGCCCAGACCTGATCCTTATCCTTGGCGAAATAGGAACCCCCACAAGATGCATTGACTAGCCCCTGCAACTCCGGTGTAAGCTCGCAAAAGAAACTCTGGACAAGGTTGGGCTTGGATATATCGTGACGAGGACACTAGTCTGTGAGCTCCCTGAACCTGTCCCATGCCTCATGCAATTGCTCGTTGGGGAGCATGGAAAAGTTATTGATTAGGGCTCGAGCTGCATTTGTTCGACCGAGTGGGTAATAATTGTTCAAGTACTTGTTCCGGAGCTGTTCCCATGATGTGACAAATCTCCCTAGGTGCTTCAGCCAGTTGGCTGCTCTATCTACGAGGAAGAACGGAAAAGTCATCATCTTTACGGTATCCTCGTCCACGAGTCAATCGTGGACCGTACTGCAGATCATCTCAAATTCTTGGAGATGGAGGTGTGGTTCGTCGGTGGCGAGTCCGTGGAATCGAGGTAGAAGCTGGATAGTATGAGGCGGGAGCTTGAAATCTCCCAGAATGGCTAGTAGTTGTATCCATCTATGGGTCAGAGTTGCACCAGGGTTGTGCTACTCTCTCATCGGCCGTGCAAGTGATGCTGGCTGTGATGGCTCCTCAGGCTCTCCATCAGGGTTGTTTCCTCCTCCACCGTCTCTGCGCAGTTGTCCGTTGGCTCTCATATACTCCATTTCTCATCGCATGTCCACCACGAAAGCTCCATGGTCCCTGATCTGACGTTGCATGGTCTCTAGGGAGGCTAATAAGGTGTTGTTGATGGCACCCTGATCCAATACGTAAGTCTGGTTCCCGCTGGGTCAATCGGTGCGCTCCTCACTGATGGACATGGTCTCTGCAAAGGCAAAAGACCCAAACTCAGGTGCCGATAAATCATCAACTGTATGTTGTTGTCTCTGCTCGGGCACCTCAGGACTGGTAGAAGGGTTGTCGAGGGGGAACAAGGTGGAGTCAAACTCGGGTTCGGAGAGCGAATCTCGGCTCTCGTGAACCAACCTAGATGAACGGGTTGGAGTGCTCGAAGGCGTTACATCCAGAGTCTTCCTAAGGGCACCACTTGTTGAACCGGATTTTGTAGAGGTCGTGTCGATTCACAAGGCGAATCAACAGTCGATGATTTGACCTCACACGAAATCTGAAATTCAAACAACAATTAACCCACAACAGATATCAAACAATGAAAAGTGGTGCGAAGTTAAAATTTAATATAACTCTACAAAGGATGTGTATAGTGTGCAAGCAGTGTAGAGGTCAAACACAGGGAGAAGGCAGGTAGAACAGGGCAATAATGCTAAAAAATGTGACTGTGATGAATTTGTCTACTTATGCTATTTTTTGTGGTTTTTTGATTTTATATTTTATATTTTATTTTTAATTTATAATTTTATATTTGATTTTTAATTTACTGATTTTGTATTTTCTTTTTTATATTTTATATTTTTAATTTTTTCTTTTAAAGTATATATACAATATAAGAAAAGGAAGGGAATAAGTATTTATAGAAACCCAGAGGGCACTGTGCAAAATTTACAAAAGTATAACACGACAGATGAAAGTTTGATGCTTAATATTTAAATACAAAAATAGCCGGGGGTTAAGAAACAAAATACCCACGGCTAACGATTGGACGGCTGAACGTATTTCACTTATCCACGTGTCACGATCGCGACGGTTGGTACCCCTACACAACGGACGCATGCGATTAGGTCCTGGCGAAGATCGGACGGTGCTGGAGCGGCACGATCTAACGGAGGTTGTGCGTCGCTAAGAACTCTACCGAGATCGATGTCGGAAAGCGATGGAGGACGAACTGGCCAAGAACTTCGGCATGACGAAGTTTCTCCAGTCGGCTCTTGCTACTCCGACGACTGTTGAAGCTGCAAAATGGCTGCAAGGCTCCTGGAAGCTCCCCCTATCGAGTGGCAACCTCAGAATCGTGTGAACGGCATTGGAAGACCACCGCGGCGTGGACGATCTGTAGCGGCTCCAAGAAGCTCGGCTTCAATAAAAAACGACCCCAGATGGGGTCCTTCAGCACCTAGGACCTGCAAAAGAAACACGCGACAATAGTAGGGCTCCCCAGGGCAAAGGCGGGTGATTGGATGGAGTAGGTGGCGGAAATGAAGCTCGCCGGAGCTTGTCCGATAGTGGGATTAAACTAATACATCGATTAAATGACAAAATAAACACGCGAAGATAAAACTAATGGCTAACTAAAGTACAAGGAAAATCATAGAAAACAACCTCGATTGGCTAGGAAAACAAAGAAATAAGGTACCTCACGGCCATTTGGCCGGAGATGGGGTGGAGACGCCTATCTGGCCTCGCCGGACCTCGGCCGCAAGTGCTGGAGGCCTCCCTGTCACCGAGGTCTATCCTGAGCACTCCAGAGGGTCCTAACTTGGTCGAGAAGAGGTTCAAAAAACTCAAGGAAGGTGACGGTTTTTTTTATCAAGGTGGTCGACAAGCTCCGAAGATCGAGGTGTATCAGACAGTGCATCGATCTAAAGGTCGAAGCACACCACTAGAGTGAAAGCCCAATCCACGAGGACAAAAAGTCAAGAAGACATCGAGGCCAAAGGGTAAAAGATGGAGCCTCGAAAAATCCTCGAAGATGGGCGAAAAAACCAAAATTCTGAAAAGAACAGGAGGCGGGTCAGAGAGTCGACCCGCGTTCAACTCTCAGACCCTCCTAGTTGGTCCATGTGGACCAACCAGGAAAAATCCTGAAAAAATGATTTTGAAATTCATTTAAAAATATTAAACGATTTTATTAATTTTAGGTTATTAAATGAAAAATATTTATTATTTTATGAATTATTTTATTATGATATTTATTTATTTTTCCGAGCTATTAAATTACAAGTTGCCTTTTTAGGCATATATAGGTACATATATCTATATATCTTATTATTTTATTTTTATTTTATGTATTTAATTTTATTAGTTTTGTTTATTATTTTATAAATTTATGAAATATTTTTATATACTTAAATATATTTTTATTTTATTTTTCTGATGTGTTTTGTACACTTAAATAAATAGATGTGTATTTTTTATATGCATCTTTATTGGTATTATACCTATGTACTGTATACAGGTATATTATTTTTGTATTTTCTTTAAGTATTTATTCATGTTTTAATTTATACATATATTGTAAATAATATTTACAAAATAAAAAAATTATAAAAATAATGAATAGATAATAAAATGAATATTTTAATATGTACAAGTATACAATAGGGGTCCAAAACTCAACTTTCAAACTGTAGCTCCGCCAAATGTGAACCCACCTTTATTAAATTTCTTATTGAAAATATATACAATTAAAGGTGATTTTGATGCGTTTCGAGTTTTTATTAGGAAGATACAGGTCCGTGAAGTTGGGATTTTAGAATTTTATTCAGATCATAACTTTTTATCTGTATATTTTTGAGTGAAATCAATTTTGTATTTTTCTTTATTTAATTATCTACAACTTTCATGTACAACGTTTCTTTATTTGAAGTATAAAAAGTGGAACCAAAAATAGGTCCCAAAATGAATAAAGAATGAATTGAATAAAAGGGTTTTTTATTGGTTTTGTGGCCCTTGTCTCCCCCTACTTTATTCCTTGTTGACCTAGTCATCGAGATGCCTAGGTCTCGGGGTTTCGGGTCATAAAATATCCACAATATTTTATTCTTTTTCTTTTCTTTATTCTATAATTTTGGCATTAAAAAACAGTATTTTGTACACTTTTTACACGAATATGCATGAATGCTAAAATGGATAATTAACAGTATTTACACGTATTTACTAGGGTTTTTAAGATCAAAATGATAGAATAAAGATGATGAAACGTAGATTCATCACCTCCGACCCATCATCTTGATGTGGCGAGTGAAGGCGGATGAGATCTGGAAAAACACACAGGATTGGTCAAGCATACCCCTAATTCACCTACTCACGCAGAGTTGATGACCGTAAAGGTTCGGTCTTTTATCTTGTCAATTTATTAGGTGATCAAACAGTCTTTCAGAGCGATTAAGCGAGCTGTTGGGAATCCAACACTCCCAGGAGACTGTCCTGATCCCAAGGCTAGATCTTTCCCAGCTTGCACAAGTTGCGGACCGCTTACCGGCTACCCGATCGACTCGCTCTGTTAAAGATATCGCGGCCCGCTTTACCGAAAACCGGAGCGATCCTCACTGGAGAATGACTAACCCAAAACTGGTAGTCTGAGGAGAGGTCGGATGTGGCTCCAGCCTAGTGTACGGGTCACTCTCTCGCTCATCCAAACCATACAATGAGGGGATTACTCTCCCAAGATAGATTTTTTAAGTCAGGTGTCTTTTAGGATAAAGTGAGCTTTTAGCAGTCCCAATTTTATAGTTTTTATTTTTAGGTATTTTTCAAATCAAACAATGCCTAACGAATTTTTCAGTTCTCCTGATTATTTTAAGTCCAAAAATAGGGGGAGAAGTCAAAAAAGCCGATGCACGATCAAACACTGTGATGCATGCATAGTAAGAAATGCGTACTTGACTCCATCTCTCTACACATAGAGTGATCCGCGTATAAAAATAAAAGATAGAAATAAACCTATCTATATGATGCAAGAAGAAATAGGCCTTAGACAAATAATTTTTACTTGCGAAGAACTGTAGCTAACGGGTCAACATGAGGGGTCGGGGTTCGGTCTTTGATGCTGATCGGTGTCCGTCACAATGGATCCTGCCAGCGCTGTATACGTCCTCTAGAGGCACATGACCCCTCAGGTGACCGTTAACTTTTTATTTGTGATTTAATTAATAAGGTCCAATTAACGATCTATAGGAACATATATGTAATTATGGTTGGGCCTTAAGTAATTACGTCACAATCCAAGCAAAAATCCTAAGTCTAATGGACAAAAACTTCGAGAATCAAATAAAAGAAAAATGCGGTCAAAAATAAAACCGGCGAAAATCCGCGGTGAGGTCCCCCGAGCAAACTGGTGCTCGGCGAAACAGACCTTGAAATAACACCAAATCCGAGTCCAGAGTCTGTATTATCACAATAGTTATATGACTGAAATAAATCTAAGTCTAATCTACACTCCCAGATTCCTGCTCCTCCTCTCCTGTGCTCTCCTGCGGCTCGATGCAGAAACGAGCCGCCTCCAAGTCACTCGGGTGCCTCGACTCTCCGAAGATCGCTGTCCTCGCTCGTTGGGCCCTCGCAAGAAAAGGGAAACAGAAAATATGTCAGACCACAGTTATTTATAAAAATAAAATAAAAAGAAAATAAAACAAAAACAAGAATAAAAAGAAATCAAACAAAAGAAAATAAAAAGAAGAAAAATAAAGACAAAGCCGAAAAAGGGAGAACCAACTGCTAAGCCTTGCTACCCGGCAACGTCGCCATTCTTATGAGCGACCCGAGCGACTAAGGTAAAATGATATCAATGGTCAATGCGACCTCAACCACTCGGACCGGACTCAATCAAGAAAAGAAGAACACCAAAATAGAAATCAATCAATCAAATAAAGACAGCGATCTCGCTAATTTATTTTACCTGGTATAGCTACCAGGGTCGAATGCAAGGAGCACGTGATGCGAATGCTATAAAGTAGTCAGAAATCCAAGAAAAACAAAGGAAATGATGGTTTTTACCTTTTCAAAATTTTTCATGATTTTTAATATTGAGAAAAAGGATGAAAGAAACAAAAAAGCAACACTTAAATAATTATTTAAAGACTCACAAATACTCAAAAAATTTCAAACAAAAATATTTTTGTATTTTTTAAAATATTCAAACTTTTTTTGTGGATTTTATGGGTTTTTTCTGATTTTTAATTAATTTTCTAAAAATGAAATAAAGTCAAAAACAACAAACAGTGTCCATCTGGGATATAAAGGCAAGTTAAAATTACTTAAAATGCATATAAAATCCCAACAGTATTTTTATGATAAACTATAAAATAAAAACTAACTAAGCAACTAAAAACATATTTTTTTTGATTTTTTATGGATTTTTACTGATTTTCTAAGATTTTTACTCTTTTTCAATTTTTATAGTTTTTATAAATGGAAATAAAACAAAATCTGGACAAAAACTTAAACACAACATAACACATAACAAAGATTTTTTTAGAATTTTTCAAAGCTTCTTAATATTTTTAGTTGATTTTCTAAAATAGGCAGGAATAATTTTAAGGTTTTTGAATTTATAGAAATAGCAAACGAAAACAAAACAAAAACAAAAAATTCACTAAAATTCCTACACCATGGTAGGAGCCATGTGTCAAAATTTCATGAATTTTGGACAATGTTTGCTATTTATTAAATAAAAAACAAAACACACAGCACACATGGACCATAATGCAAAGAAAACATGTTTCTAGACCAACTAATAACACACAATAAAAGTTTAGGGTCCATTATGCAACTTTCCCATCAAATTCCGTACATGCTGGACATCATTCATAGGGGCATATTTGCAAATACAAGAAATAAAACTTCCGTTCATAACAGATAATAAGTCTAAGACAAACAATGCAAATAACCCAGAATCCCACGTGATGACGCATGTGAGTCCACACAAACAGGACTGAAAAGCAAATATGGAAAACTGCAGGGGCAAGAGTGCAAAATATCCTAACTGTATACTTTATTTTACAGACTAGACAATAAACTAAAATAAATGCAAGGTGGGCTGGGCAAATTACCCATGCAGCACGTGAGTTGCACGTGGGGTGGACAGATGGTGGCCACTGAGTGGATGCGAACATGCGGCTTTGACGCGGTCAGCTGTCAGATCCAACGGTCGTCGGACGTCGGGGATGTAGGAGATACGGAGGCCATTAGATATGACATCTAATGGCCTGACAGATGATGGAGATGAACGGTGAGGATGGCATCTGGCAGAGGGGGGCAATCCGACGGTAGAGAAGGGCTATGGAAGAACAGCGCCTGGGTGAGTTTCACCGGAGCACCATGGGAGATTGGAGACTCCGATGAACGATCGGTCGGCACCAACAGAAGCGTGAAGTCCCTCCATGTCGAATGACCAGCTCGGATGGAGTCGCTGATGGTCAGATCTTTGGAACAATGGCTGGGACCTGGGTGAGCTCCGGCGAAGATAGTCGAAGGGTGATTTGGGTCGACCCACACACGCTACAGCCTGCAAGAGGAAGCTCAAATTCGGAGCAAGGCTCCAGTCGGGGTTATTGAACCTAAGGTAAAGAGAAGCGGTAGTGAATGAAAGGGGGGGTCTCCGGCTAAGCGCTAGAGGAAACCCGGGGCCTAATCTTGGCAATCCGAGCCCAGATTAGGATGATCAGATAGCGTGAGAAGATGAAGGGTGAGCTGGGTCGTCGGTCGAAATGGATAGATGTAGGGGGCGAGGCTCCGACCGGCGGGTCGGAGCTGGCGAAGGTGCGTGGACGACAAATGAAAGATTGAACGAACGGAGAAGCTAGGAGCTATGGAAAGATTACCTGATAGTCCTAGAAGGATCCTGAGCTCCAGAGGATGCGGACGGCGGAGGTCGTTGCCTCAGCTTCACTGCGGCTGGCGGAGGAGGCTCGTCGCGATGGGGTTCCTGCTACGAGAGGCGAGCTACGGCTACACAACACCTTTCCGATGACCAAAGGCGGTCTCTGGTTGCTGTCACCAAGGCGGAGCTTCCTAGGGTATCAAAAGGGTGTGCGACGCGAGCTAGGAGGCTGGGAGAGCAAATGAGAAGCTTTATATCAAGTCCCAGGAAGCTTGGAAGAATCAGAGCACGCGCGCGAACCGAGGTCGATCCGTGACACCCTAGGGATCCGCGAGGATCACCAATCCACTGGGGAGATGCGGGCGCCAAAATCGAGGCAAGAGGGTGCAAGATCCGGTCGATATAATTTGGAGAAATGAGAGCAAAAACTCGGTTCCACACAAGGGAAGATCCATGAAGGGATGTTGACCGGGGTCAACATCCCTCCTGGACCAATCAGAAAATATGAAGTCAAAAATAATTGTAAAATCAATTAAAAATAGAAAAATGATTTTAAATTAAAAAGTGTTCAAAATAAAAAATATTTATTATTTTTCAAACTATTTTCTGTGATTTTTATTTATTTTTATGAAAAATAATTTATGATTTATACAATATAGTATATTATATACATGTATAAAATACCTATGAATTCTGTACAATTATTTTTATTTTCTTTCTTTTGCACAAATACCCCAATTTTATTTTTTTATTTACAACATAATATTTGGAGTATAAAATAATTTTTGTTTTATTTTTATTGGTTATTTACAATTATAAATTAAATAGGGAGTGGTACATATATACATGTATTATATACAAGGCGAGAGAGAATTTTTTTTATTTTTATTTATTTTATTTTTCTAATTTTTATTTGCTTTTGAGAGATATACACAAGAAAAATAGAAATACCTTTTTATTTTTATTTTTGTAAAAATAAATTATATACATATAGGTGATACATATGTAACAGGTAGAGTGGCCCTATCTCTCTCTACTTCTTTTATTTTGGCGATCAGGCCCATACCGAGCCCTCTCTTGGGTTTAGGTCACTCAATATTTATTCTATATATTTCCTTCTTTTTATTCTATTCTTTATTCTTTTATTTTTGCATAAATACATGCTAATTATTGAATATTAACAAATGCGTTCTTATTGCTAATTTATTGTATTTACAATTATATGCATGATGCTTTGCCAAGATAATTAGCTAAAATAAAAGAATAAAGAGTGATGCGTGAGGATTCATCATTATTCAAAAAAATATTTATTTGATTTTTTGTTTGAACTTTCATTTTAAGTCAATTTCCTTTTTATTGTAACCCCTATGTATTTCCCTCTACTTAAAAAATTATTGATTTTCCAATGCATTTATGATTTTTAATAACTATTTAAGTTTAGTGAAAGGAAAATAGTATTAAAAACATAGAAAAATCAATTCACTGAATTTTAAATTGAAGCTTGGCTGGATTGTGCCATGGTTTATGCATTACATTGTCTTGTTGTCTTGTCAAAAAATATTATAAATTAATACATCTTGAATTTAAAATAAAAAAACTAAATGGTTTCTATAAAAATAAGAACTCTAAAAAATAAAAAAAATATTTTTTATCGCTTATTAGGTATTCTAAAGTCAAATGACATTTTTATAGGTATCTTGGAACTAATTTATACAAAAATATTATTTTTTCTACAAACCCCCTTATTATTATTTTATATGAGTTGAATTTTTTTTCTAATGATTACTTATAGTGGTTTTCATTATTATAAGGCCAAAAAAATTTATCCTTTTTTCTATTGTGTTTTGGTACCTGGTTTAGAATTTATCGTGTCTTATATATGTAGATTCAAGTGAAAAATACACTTTATTTCTTTTATTTTAAAACAAAATAAATCATGTACTTTGTTTGCTACTTGTATGCTTATCCTTGCATTGAGTTTATCTCTCCGAGCTAGACCTTCGGAAGCCACTAAGCCAAAAAAACCTTAACTTTTGTTTGATCAAATGATTCACTGACTGCTACAACATGCCCCTATTAAAATATTTAGAAAATCAGTTATCACATAACAAGGATGTTGATTGATCATAACAAATAAGGTAATTGACATATTGGCAAGTTTTATTGATCATGTGGTTTGACATGAAATAAGATAATTCTTTTTGTTCATAATTTTTGATTTGTTCTCTAGACTTGCCAAAGTTATCTTTATTAGATCAAGTCTTTGAATAATTGAATGACTTTTATTTCATCTTTATTTCTCATTGAATTTGATCATTTTTACCTCATACTCGTAGAGACATGGCATAAAACTGTTAGATGATATACTCACAAAGTTTCTCACCATCAAACAAATAGAGGAATGAGCATGCACAAAAATGCTAATAATGTGTACTATTAAATGTAATGTAACACTAAGAATGAAAAACAAACATTTTAAGTACATCATACAAAGTAAGTATGCATGTGTATGTTCGGGCCAAGTGCTCTACCCACAAGCAAGTTCCAATCTATGACCGGCTAGTCAAAGGTGCCTTTCTTCGCTTATATGTCTAGACCTTCGTGCCAAATATATATTTGATCAAGCTTTCCGCTACCCTCATCACCTTCCAACTAGTACCATCCAAATAACCGAGCACAAGCCAAGCTCAAGAGTACTACCAACATACCTAGGGATAATACAAACAATGCAATTGGAAGTTGGAGCTACCATTTAATGGATGGGGATCGATTGAATTTTTACATACCTGAACATCTAAATAACAAAAGATTGATCAAATTGGATTTAGATGCACACCAGTAGAGGGGAAATGCTAAAACACAATGGATAGTCAATGCCACTAGTCAACAATCAATCGTATCAACGAGGGACGCCACCTTCCGAGCATTCGACCAACCTCGCAATCTTCCACCATACGAACACAATGCATAGTCAATGCCTCGTTATTTTATGGAGGTTCGTTATGCTAAGTTGTGAGGGTCACTTAATTTTGACATAATTCATTGATTCAGTGAGTTAATCATGTCCGACCTCAAAAGCATTAGTACTCACAGGTAGATCAAACCTATGTATAAGTTCCACTTTTTGTTCGAAATTTGTCCAAACATCAAAGCCCGCATATTAATTAGCAAAGTGCCCATTAATCCACCACTTCAATTATCCATCCGACTTGATCATCCTCAACTCCCATCACCATCAAGAGCCTCCACTCCACTCCGGACCTCCTACGTGGCACCCTGCAGTTTCCCGAAACCGCCCTTCCTCTATACGATCTCCCTCCACGGGCGGTGCTCGCAACCCCACCCGGGCATGGAAACTTCCACGCTCAACTTTGCTCCCACCTCAGCTCACCGTTCCACCCATCTCCGGCGTCCTATATAAACCCTCCTTCTCCTCGTCGTCGTCCTCCTCTCTCTCGCATTCTCACTCGTAATGGGAAGGACCTTCATTCGGCGTGCCCTAATCGCGGCGCTCGCCTGGGCGGCGATCGCGGCGTGCCTCGCCGAGGACGTGTTGGAGGAGGCGGAGCTTCCCGGGAACGGCACTGCAGTGGCGGCGTCGGGAGGAGGGGACCCACAGAAGGAGGGGAGCTTCGCCGACATGATCGATCGTGCGCTGGAGAAGGAGTTCCCCGAGAGCGAGCAGAACGCCGGAGGTTCGTAGATCTGAGGGTCGCTAATTGTCAGTGGCGGTATGTGTCTGTCGACATGCGGGAGGGGCGGGGTTGGGGAATCGGGCTGGGATGGGCAGGTGTGGGATCTGATTTTGAGGTGCTGTATTTGAAGCTTTGGATCTGGAACGGGGAGAGCTCCGTTTGAGGTTGGAATCGCTGGATGGAATCCATTTTGTTGAAAATCACCGGGTTTTTGGGGAGGAAGCTGTGGTAAGCTATAGTACAGGATGGAAATCGGTGGTATCGATAGCTTGCTTTTTGGATTTGGTTTTGCTGTTATGGTATGCGTGGAAAGATTCAATCTTGTGCGGACTTCCGAAAATTTTTTCTGGTTTTTTTGCCCGAGGATTTGGACACTACTGTCAAACCATTAAGTGGGCCCAACTTCCAAGAAGTTGATGCAACTATTGTGTAATTGACTTAGCTGGGAATGTTCATTATTTGTTGTTGTGGTTGGGGTGCTAGAATGGGGAATGCGGGCAATGAATTAAGTATCTCTGTCTTGGTTTGATGGTGGCATTTATGAAAATTACTTGCAATGTTGCTCGTGCTTTTTGCCATGTGTATTTTTTTTGGGCAACAATCTTAAGAAAAGGGGTTGTGGAGACTGATTTTGCTGGTTGACTTGTTATGTGTTGCAGACACTGATGCTGCTGGGAGCTTTAACAACAGCGTCAGTGAACAACAGGTAGTTACTGCCTCTTATCGCATCCCATGAACCAGCTTATGAACTTTAGTTTTAATCTTTGCCACTTTAGATTTGCTTGGTTCACTGGATTAATCATCTCGGTATGATTTGTGATTTTTAGTGGAATTTATGATTTGGAATTATTGATGTGATTGACCATGTTACTCTTACAGAAGCAGGAGCTGCAAGACCCTATAATCACATGATTACTATGAAAAGAGGAAAGCTTTCTTTACTACTTTGGGTCAGATAGGTTGCTAGGTGCGCGGCTTGGATATTTCGGCCGGTGCCCTGTTGAACAATAGTTTCTTATGTGGAATTTAGTCTTCTATCTGAAAGAAGAGTGTTTTTTTTAACAAATAGGAAATTAAAATGATGATCATTTGACAACGGCCTTCATCTGTAATTTATTAAGAAAAAGTAAAAGATCACAAAATAAAAAAAGTCAAAAATCCCAACATTATGTAGATCTAGCATCTATAAATAAGAGATTTCCACCATATATTATCTACTAATTATCTATTGCAACCATTGAATATAATTGCATTATACAGCCATTATATGCTTTGTATTGCATGTGGCACACATGGGAGTCCATGAGACTTTGTAGCCTAATACGTCATTTTAATTAGAGATAATTAATATATTTGGACTATTAGCAACCTCCTCAAGTAGTCATCCTTTGTCTTTTGGAAAAAAAAGAAGATATTCAGACATCATATGTAATGACTAGGACAAATTAGTCAGCAAGGTTATATTCATGATTTCATAGTGTCCAAGAACAGAAATATCCTATTGGTATCCAAACTAGGTCATACTTCATGAATGCTACACTTTGCCATTTTGCTACAAGAACCGTATAAAAAATACTCTAATGAATGGTCTCCTATTTGATGGTGACTTTAATCAACATAATGAATACTTATCTATAAAAAATGATTGTCCGACATGATTCATTAGTGTAGAATGACTAATTCCCCTTTTAGAAGCAACCTTGTATCAGTTCTTTGAGGACCTTGTAAGCCAAATGTAAGGGTGAGAAACAACTTCGTAAGGAGAGGCAGAGGTTAGTCATGGTCTTCTAGGCAAGTCGAGATGCATCGCAATGACACCATTTTCAGAGGTGCTACCGTGCTAGACCTTATCACAAAAACAATGTGCATGTCTCTTGGGTGTTGCGGTCTATTCTTGGGGGTTGACTTGTGTTATTTTGTTTCTGTCTGTGTAGGTACTATCCGCTGCTTTGTGTTGCGGTCACTGATTTTTAGAGTTATTTAATGATTTGAATGGGTACCACTCTCTATTGACCATCCTTTGGCATTTGTTACATGCCTTTGAATGAGAGGACTCTTTATAGAAGGGATTCCTAACATCACAGTTGATCAAGAAAACAAATTGCTTCATTTAGAGGTTTAGTCATTCAACCACTTCAATCTCTACTTTAACAATCAAAGAGAACCCTTCAAAAAGATCATCTCCTTTGCCCATCAACCTCACAAGTAACTTTAACAATAAAACAGTATTCATCATTATCATGTCATGAGCTCCTAATCCTCTTTCCACCCACCCGACATACATGAGGTTGTGCCATATAAATTTCATTCTGAGAGTGGCCAAAAGTTTAGTTGTCTTTGCCAGCAACAAGAAATAAATATAAAAAATCCGGAAGGTAATCTGACACAACAATACCGAATGGGCTTCTTTTAAAGGGAGCCTCGACGACAAATATTTTGCATTTTCTCTATTCTCCTGATTACCAATGTCCATTTAACTACTCAGTCTACTTATTTGACCATTCCAAACAAAGACGAATCATGTAGCGCAATAGTAGGATTTTCAGCAAAATGTCCAATAAATCATTGCAATGTTTCACCTCTAAATCTTCATAATAGATAGATAGAAACTTGCACCTCTGGCTTCAAAAAAAAAGAAACTTGCACCTCCAATTCATTAAGGGTAAGTGGAATGAAATTGTATAAGTGATGGTGGTTGGGCAAGAATCCATGTAGCCGACCCTACTTAAGTGGGAGAAGGCTTGTTATTGTTATTGTGATGGTGGCTGGGCATTAGACCCAACTCCCAAGACCTCACTCAAGACATTCGCGAGCTTAGCAATTTGGCTGCTTTAGAGCTATCCTCATTTGTGAAGAAGACAGTTGCATTTGTATATTGCGAATCTCTATAGGTGGGCATGCGGGAAGCATCATTTGGAATGAGAAGAAACATAATAAAGGGAGTATCGAAATTGTACGCCCCAAGACAACAAATGACCTTGTTGAGAGGTGCTGCCGTGTACAAGTTAGAGAATTATATAGTAGTGAATTGAAGTTTATGCTACATGGGATTAAATGATCTGCTAAACTTGCCTTGTGCTAACTGCTAAGAACACGAAAGAAAAGGCACTCTTGATTATCATATGCCTTTGCAAAGCAAATTGTTAACATGAAATCTCGAGCAATGTTCCTCTCTGAGTGCGTCACAAGCAACCACAAATTTATCCAACATCGATCTACCGTTGATAAAGGTCAATTGAAAAGGATACATCACACCTTGTGAGATCGCTTTATCTCTTTTCGCTAAAATCTTTCCAACCAGGGGTATATATGGTGTTGCATAATTGAAAATGAGTTTCTAACTCTCTTTTTAGCCTTTCTTAGGCTTAGGAATAAGGATCTATTGAAGGAATTAATTCCCCTCTAAGAACTCCTTGACTGCCGTCACGACTTTATCACCCAAAAAGTCCTAGATCTCATTGTCGGAGAATGCCAAGAAAAAACCAATAGGATCTAGCATGCCCTCTTGCTTGAGGACAATTGAAGCCCTTTTGATCTTGTTAATTTTGTGAGGAAAAAGAGGGTGTGGCGTTGTTGAGACGCCGACCCGTAAACTTCTATATATTCACAGTATGTATCAAAAAGGAATTACAAAGACCAAACGGTCTTTGAATTGTTTGCATGCTCTAAAACTTTTTCCATATACATTCTCTCTTCACAGAAGATATTCTCATTCCTCTCAAGCCATGCGGACCAAAAAATAGCCGGCACCCAAACCTTGGTATGATCCCTTGAAATTCCTAGTTTATCCATCGAGTCTCAAGACCAATCCAATTAGCAGTTGACTCCAGCTCAACCTGTGCTGCCACCCATACTTCCTTAGCAACCATACAAAGAAAGAAGGGGTGCTCGACATCCTCATTTGCTGCAAGACATCGTTGGCACGTGTTGCCAGTTCTAGGGAAAAACCTGGCTCTCTGTCAGCTATCAACAACTGATTCCTCCGTAGAAACCACATAATCCTCACCCTTAGAGGGACCTTCCATCTTCAAATGTCTATGAACTTGTCCGAAGCACTCGCCAGATCAAAGACCATCGTCCGATAGAAGGTCATATAGGCCTTTCGAACAATAAAATGTCCATCAGCCCAGGACCAATGGTCCATAACATCATGAAATCCTCGCACATTGGCAGCACCTCCAGAAGTCGTAAAAGCTTTGCAAGGCACTAATCAGAGAGCTCAGAGCGAAATAGAGGGAGCTAGCTCTCGGTCTCCCAACAATCCCTCACAGATGCCCCCGCAAAAGTTGCCATACCAAGCAGACGGGGAAACGAGTGCGTAACAACCCCCGCCCAGTTCAATCATCTATTTAGAAATGAAAACCACGACCATCACAAAGAGCTGTTCAGAAGAGCAGGATCATCCGTGGAAGCACCACAAAAATTCCCTTCCAAAAGTTGGAAGGCCCATGATTAGGTGCGCATGTGAAGTGGGGTCCCAAGGGACATCGTAATTCGGATACAATGTCCTAGAAAGTAGATCAGAGCCTCCTCCCCAAACTCTAGTCACCCACTTCGTTAAAAGAGCATTGTTCATTACTTGCAAGCTTGGATCCCTAGCCGGAGTCAAATTCCTAAGTAGTATCTGGGAATTACTTAAAAACCCAGGTACTACTTAATGTTTTTTTTACTCAAAAACTACAAGGGTGTCGCATGTTGAACATGCGACACTACTTAAGTTTTTTTTTACCCAGGAAATACATATGTGTCGCATTTGGGATATGCGCTATAGATAACGCATATTCAATATGCGACATATATCCAGGGAATTCCCCTCGAAAAGGACTGGTCTCGAAATGTTCTGTACAGGTAACGCATGTTGCATATGCGACATCTTTCCAGGGAATTTCCTACAGATAACGCATTTTCAATATGCGTCATCTGTACAGGGAATTTCCCTCGAAAATGACTGGGCAGCTGGGCAGGTGTGGGCTATGGAATTTCAACATATAACGCATATTCAATATGCGACATCTTTACAGGGAATTTCCCTCGAAAATGACTGGCCAGGTCTGGGCTATGGAATTTCATGTTTCTAAAAACCCTTGAAAAAAGCATGCCAATTGCATGTTTCTAATGTAAATAGACATCTTTTTGCAAACATTCCAGACATTGCAAACATTCCAGACATTCCAAACATCAAATGTTTCTAATGAAAGATGTATGATCCAAAGAAGACATTCCAAATATTTAATATAAGTAGACTTGTTCATGAATATACATTACATTTTTTGCATCATATTAAAAATTACAATGATTACAAGTCAACGTTTTTTCCTCCGCTGGTATGTAATCGTAGAATCTGGAGGATGGAACGGTAATAGACGGTTCGCTTCGTCTATCATGTGGATTTGAGAGGGCCCTGGGACATCTTCCTCGAACGTTGGCATCGACGACGGCGTTAGTGTGCAGTAAGTTGGTCGTGTCTGGCTGGCGTCCAATCCATGCCTCAACGGTGCCTGAGGCGTTGGCAAGTCCTCTCGTGGTCGCTCGGTGGCAGGTGTGAAGTAGTCTCCTTGCGCAATGTTATCATCTTCCGCAGCGGCTTCTTCATAGTCCATGGGTTCCGCGACTTGTTCACACGCCCTACCT